>PJEM01005952.1:0-52209 GCA_004023845.1 Helogale parvula
CACACACGTGCGCACACACACTGCATCCTGTCCCCGCGCACGGTCAGAGGGCACGCTTATGCACACTCACGCACACACAGACTTTGCAAGGCCATGGGTCTGCGCACCATCCACAGGCGGGAGCGCACTGGGTCGTGCGCAGCACAGTCGGGGATCCCGCCCCGGTGCACGCCACCCCGGGGTCCCCAAGGGCGGCTCTCCGCGTGCGGTACCTCTCCGGGCCTTTGCACCTCTTGCTCTGTGGCTCGTCCTGGCTGGACTGGCTGCTGTCCTTGTCTTCTCTCCCCAGCCTCTGGGCCTGTGGGCAAGTAGCAGACACGAGTGTGTACTGGAGATGGGTGCGTGTGGGTCCCTTAAGCCTCTGCCCGACTCTTGGGCCTGGGAGGACACACTGAGAGGTGCTCTTGAGTGGCTGAGGACTGCTCAGGACACAGAAGAGGAGCCCATCCACTCGGCTCTGGCTCAGCCCCCAGGCTCGGGCCGCTTCCAGGGGTCGGAGGCCACAGGCACTGCGTGCGGAGCCGGAAGCCAGAGGCCTGAGGAGAACGCGTCCAAGAAAGAAAACCCTCCCTCCTGTCACCGGAGCCTTCGCCGGCAGTTGCAAAGAGCAAGCTGAGCCATCCGTGGACACCCCGGGCCCACAGGGGCCCAGACCTGCAGGGATGGCAGAGTTCCGCGAGCAGAACTGGGGCAGCGCCAAGCACGGTAACGCGGAAGGACCCTGGAGGGAGGGGGACACGCTGACAGACAGGGCAGCACCTGGGCATCCGCGGGGAGCCAGACAGCGTGCTCCTCTCCGTCCCGGGCCCTCCAAGCACCGCGTCCCACCGGAGCACAACGACGCTCCCGTCCCAGGCAGGGACTCACTGTAAAGCTTGGGTGTCGGGGCCAATTTAGCGAGCTGGTGAAAGAGAGGGCTATTCTTCCGAAGTTCAAACATGTGCAAGGGTGAGGCCCCAGGGCTGACGACGTAGGCGGCCTGGACCCAAGCTCCTCTTCCTTCACGTCCTGGCTGGGGAGTCTGTCTCCTCCACCATGAAATGGGACAGCTGGGCGCCTAGGGGACTCAGTTGGTGGAGCACCTCACTCCTGATTTCAACTCTGGTCATGGTCTCATGGTTCGTGCTAACAGCGGAGAGCCTGCATGGGATTCTCTCCCCTCTTCTCTCTCGGCTGCTCCCCCGCTCATGCTCTCTCTCCCTCTCAAACTAAATAAATCAGCATTTTAAAAAAACACACACACAAAATGGAGCAGCACATCTCAGCTCACGGGGTTTGAGGTGACGATTAATTTAGATCATGTGCACAAAGCCTGGCTTGTGGCCGAGAAGGCAGGCGGCAGGTGCCCTGCCCCGCCCCGCCCCTGCTCAGCCCAAGGCGCCACCTCGCGGCTCTGCCAGCGCCAGTCCCGAGAGCCCGTGCTCCCATCACGCCGACGGGCGCCCCGCTGTCCCGGATGCAGCACGGGAAACAGCTCACTCTATCTTCCCCAGCGGGGTTCCGGCTGGGCGGGCATGCCGCCGTGTCCCCAGCCCTGTGCCCATGGCCTCCCACGCCTCTCCGCCGGCAGCTGGAGCCCAGCAGCTGTAACCCGACCATCTGGATGGGCGCGGAAGGGCAGGGCCCGAACTAGAAGCCAGCTCCCCCAGGTTACATTAAAAATGGAGAGGCTGCCAGTGAGCACCTGCCCTGCCTGCAGCCAAAGGCCCCCCGCCGGCCCCCCCAGGCCCCCCGCTGGCTCCCTGCAGGCCCCTCGCTGGCATGGCCACTCCCAGCTCTGCGGCCTGGGCAGAGCCCGCAGATGACGCCCCCTGCACCCCCGCCCGTCTCTGCCAGCCTTCCTCGCCCACACATCACAGCCAGCTCGCCCGCTGCTCCCTCGCACACTTGCAAGGCCACACACAGGCCAATCTACGCAACAAGCTCCAGTGTGAGCTGGATAACAAAGTGGGGTGATCGTAATGAAAACGGGAGGCTCGAGCCCTGGGTCGAAAAGATGAGCTACCAGGTCCGTCCGCTTCCTACTTGTCTCCTCTCCACTCCCGCTGGAAACCGCACGAGCCGCCCTGCCGGACAGAAGGGGCCCCCGTGGGAGAGCGCCCAGACAGACGGCCTCGGAGCAGAGTGCTGCTTGATCCCCAGACCCGTGTGCGCCAGACACGGACTCTTCAGAAAGGAGGCGCGCCGGCACTCCCGGGGCCTCTGGCCCAACGGTTCTCAAGCCACCACTGCTCCACCCTTAACTCCGTTCCAGGGCTCTGTGTCCACGACCTGGCCCTCAGCTGAATACACCCTGGCACGTTCAGAAAGCACACCGCTACGCGCCCAGTGAGGCGGTAAGGGGGAGCCGAGATAACTTAGCAAGAAGCCAAGGGCCTGCTCTGTAACTGCTAACGTGAAGAGCATATTGCCAAGGACGCTCTGTGACACAACCCCAATTTCTGTGGGGAGGAAAAAGATGAGCAGAAGACAGACACAGACTTATATGTACACTGAACCCTTTCTGGAAAGGCTCACAGCAAGCGTTCATGGACACTTAATAGTCCCCACCTGTGGGAGTGAGCCGGTAGGAAACGGAAGACTTTGGTCTTCTGTATTGTTTGAAATAACTTCGTGGTCACTTTTGGAAAGTATTCTAAAACTCACGTTCATAATTCATTATAATCATCATCTCGACTACGGTGGAGGTGTGAAAGGCACATACCTGTGGTAAAACTTAGCCAGTGGCACATTTTAAGTACGCCCAGTTTATCATATGTCCACCGATCTCGATAAAGGTGCATGAGGGGCGCCTGGGTGGCTCCATTGGTTAAGCATCTGACTTTGACTCAGGTCATGATCTCGCAGTTCGTGAGTTCAAGCCCCGAATCGGGTTCTGTGTTAACAACTTGGAGCCTGGAGCTGCTTTGGATTCTGTGTCTCCCTTTCTTTCTGACCGTCCCCCACTCATGCTCTGTCTCAAAAATAAACATTTTAAAGGTGCCTGCATGGCTCAGTCGGTTAAGCATCCAGCTTCAACTTAGGTCATGATCTCATGGTTTGTGGGTTCCAGCCCTGCATCAGGCGCTGTGCTGACAGCTCAGAGCCTGGAGCCTGCTTTGGATTCTGTCTCCCTCTCTCTCTCTGCCCTTCCCCTGCTCATGTTCTGCCTCTGTCTCTCTCTCTAAGTAAACATTAAAAAAAAAAAAAAAGCGGCATAAAAATTTTTAAGCGAGGGGCACCTGGCTGGCTCAGTCAAACATCTGACTTTCACTCAGATCATGATGTCACGACCGTGAGTTCAAGCCCCATGTCGGACTCTGTGATGACAGCTCAGAGCCTCGAGCCTGCTTCGAGTTTGGTGTCTTCCTCTCTCTTCACCCCTCCCCTGCTCACACTTGCCTCTCTCTCAAAAATAAACATTAAAAAATTTTTTTGTTTTTAATTTTTTAAGCAAGCAAGAGCTAGTTTAGCTCAGAGCTAAGCCTCTGCCCTGGCCAGAGGAGGAGCGGGCAGAAAAGACCCCGCAGTGCCGTCAGAGCCACCAAGGGTGGCCAGCTGCCAGCTCCACCCACGCATGGCCTGGAGACGGGAGAGAGCTGGAGACAGAGACCCACGAGGCGCACTGGTACTGCCCAGTGCCCTGGCCACGGGGCACAGCTCTGCCGGGGCTGTCTGCCTCCGAGCGTGCCTCGTGAGAAGCACATCCAGGCCGGGCCCTGCTACTCCTTTATGCCAAGTGGCATGTCCCAAAAAAAAAGGCTGCTGGCCTCAGTGGGTCTTAGGCAGGACCTAGATATCTGTCTTTTTTTAAAACCTCCAAGGATTCGGATACTGGCTAGAGTTTGGAGCCAGAGCGACAGAAATCCACACTGCCCGCCAACTCGGTACCCTTCCGACTTACCTACTGCCAAAGGGGCCTGCAAACCGCCTGCTCCCGCCGGCCTCTTTGTGCCGTTACGCCCCTCGTCCAGTGCTACTAACAGATGACTGAGGTCCAGCCTGGACCTGCGGGCTGGGCAGTAGCCCGGCAAGGTTCATCCGCCAGAGCCGAGAGGAGCACGTGACCTCGAGTGTCCGTGGCCTAAAAGCTCTCTCTGTCTCAGCACGGATCCGCCAAGGCCTCCCAGGGCGGATCCGCATGGGACCCCTTGTCTGCTCCGCCCAGCACATTTCCACGTCACCAGACCCAAACGCTCCCTTAACCCCACACCCCATGGGCCACAATCTCCTCTTAAACAAGCCCACAGAGGAGGGGAAAAATGACCCTCTTGGCTTCAAGCTCCTCAAGGACAGGACGTGTGTCTGAGTCACCTGTGGGCCAGACGCCCCCCACGCCCGCACAGAGCTTCCGTCCAGGAGGGAGGCAGACCCGAGCGCCATAAACCAAAAGCAGCAGCACCAAAGGGAGCAAAAGGACAGAACGATTCATCCTGCCCGGAGGAGGTGACCTCAGAGGTGGGCCTCCAAGGCCAAGAAAGCGCTGGGGACAAAGGGGGAAGCCAAACGGCAGGCAGTGCGGTGAGGGAGGTGGACGGTGCGCCCCGGGAACCGTGAGGGCTCCGTGGGCACGGCCGGGCATGGCGGGTGCTCCGAGGACGGGGCTGCAGAGGCCGAACGGGCCAGGTCGGCAAGTGGCTTCAAGTGCAGTCTACGCAGCGCTTTGCACCTGAGCAAACTGGTCAGCCCTCAGTTGCTAAATAAATGGACGAACAGATAAACGTATGCTGCAGGGGGCAGGGAAGACGGCTCAAGGCAGAGCGGCAAAGGGCAGAAATGAGTGGGAGGCTTCACGGCCACAGTCCGGGCCGTGCCCAGAAGCGAGGGGACTCCCAGAAACGGACCCCGGGCCGGGCAGGACTTGGCTCTGGGCTACCCAGCACCCAGAGAGACTCACCTCCCGGCGGGCTCCCCCCAGGACTGGGGAGAGCACATCAACACCCAGCAGGCGCTCTGCGATCCCACTGAGAAAACCGAAGTCCTAGAGAGAGTGGAGCGGGAGGTCAGCGCTGCCCCCGCCACTGTCCGCGCCCACGCGGCCTCTCCCCCGCCCCCACCTTCCAGAAAGGGGCCCACTACAGCCCGGCCACCACGCCAGACGTTTCTACATCTAGTGACTATTCTCATCTTCAAAATCACACTGTGACTAATCCAGAAAGACATGTGATACAGCAAGTACGATAAATAGTTACTGTAGAGCCTAGGTGGGCAGTATGCATGTAGTCACTCTATAATTCTTTTAGTTTTCTGTATATTTGGCATTTCCCGGGGCGCCTGGGGGCTCAGACGGTTGAGCGTCCGACTTCGGCTCAGGTCACAATCTTGCAGTTCGTGGGTTCGAGCCCCGCATCGGGCTCTGTGCTGACAGCTTGGAGCCTAGAGCCTGCTTCAGATTCTGTGTCTCCCTCTCTGTCTGCCCCTCCCCCACTCGTGCTCTGTCTCTCTCTCTCAAAAATTAAAAAACGAAATTTTTTTCATAATAGAACCATGGAGGAAACGATAACTGTGGGACTGACACCCTCAGCGCCGTCTCTCAGGCAAGGAAGCGGGTCTGTGGGGACAAGGTCACATCGCTGATGAGCAATGGGGCCAGGGGTCAGATGTGCCCTGGGCGGACCCCAAAGCCCAAGCTCTCTGCATGACACATGCTGCAAAGCATGTCACCTTCCAGCTGTCGCTCCCTCCTGGTCTCCAACCAGCAGGGAGGCCACAGTGCCCAGAAGACCTGCGGGCAGCATGGAAACAGGGCACGACAGGCTGTTCACGGCTTGCTCTTTCCCCCTCCCCCAGTGCCCCTCTGGACAAGGGGGCTTAATTAGTGGCGCTCTGTCTGCGGGCTTCTCTTCAGGATGGGCAGCAAGTGCCCACACAGGTGCCAGCTCCCCGCTGCCCTTTGGCTGCCACAGGCCCACAACCCTACCCCCTCGGAGCCTATGAGCCCTGCTGGGCCAAGTGAAGGATTACCACCGGACAGCACGCTCATGGGGGCAGCTCCGTCCTCAGCGCTGGCACGGGGCAGGACGCCCAGCCGTGGCCTGGCCCTGCTGTCCACGGCCTCCTCCGCCCACCCCACAGGAGAAAAGCGCGCGCGAGGGCGCACTTCTCTGCATGGTGACTCCGCAGAAGGGGCGGAGCCCTTGGCTCCAGGACTCCTGTGACACGCCCGTCGTGCATGGTGGCCTCTGCCAACAGTGACTCTCCCCTCCCATCCTAGCTCGAGGGTTTTCTTTTCTGGTGACATTTTTCTCTCACTCAGTGCAGCTGCCATCTGCCTCCTAAGCTGTGGCTCGGCGAGGGGCTGGGGCACGCTGCCCCAACTCCTCTGCCCCCTCGTGCTGGCCCTGCTCACCGTGACCCTCCCCCGCTAATCCCTCCCTTCTATCCACTTCCTCCAAACAGATGGAGTACACTCTCCAGGGGTGCGGTGCTGCCAGAATGCACCCTCTGCTCCTCCCTGGGGGCGCGGACCTGGCAGATGAGGCCGGGACACCGCGGGCAGGCGGAAGGCCCGGGGCAAAGCAACCACAGCTGGTGACATTCCAGGACTACGTCTTCTCTTTGGAAATGTAGCCGAAGCGGCCCTCCTGGCCTGAGGACCGGGCCTCGCCAGTGCTCGGTGGTCACACACACACACACACACACAGTCTCTAACCGCCTAGATTCACGTAATGTCTCTACTACAGCTCAGAGGCTCTAGGTCACAGACCTCCCAGACCGTTCACGCTGCGGAAAGAACAGTGACAACAGCTCACAGCTATTTGATGTGTACAGGCTCCCGTTTTACATCCTCTGCCTCACCTTCTCCTCACAGCGAGCCTGTGGCGTGGGTCGTGTTTACTCCTGACTGACGGGCTGAGAGCCCGGAGGCAGACGAGGTCCAGGAGTGAATCCTGACTTCCCCACCCACAAGCTGCGTGGCGCCAGGCAGAGCGAGCCACGGGGTCGCACATGGCCACGCCTTCGGCCCGCGCCGCCACCCCTGCCCCAGACTCACCAGGCCCGGGGGGGACTCGGGGTCCGGAGCGGCGGAGTCGGGCAGCTGCAGCTCCTTCACGCGCTCGCTAGTCTCCGACGCCTGGGGAAACAGACCCACGGAGAGGTCACCCGGAGCGGAGCACGGACAGCGGGGGCCGCCACCCAGGGAATTCCATTCAGACCAAGGTGCCCACGCAGGACTGACACCTAAACAAAACCCACCTCTTCTGGAAACCCTGAAAGGGGGCTGCGGACCCTCCCCGCCTCTCTGACCACGTGCAGCGGCCCCCGCCCCACTCAGGCTGAGCGGCCGAGTACGGACAGCCACACTCTGACTCGGGGCAAGCAGGGTTACACAGGGAAGGAAAGCCAAGTGAGGCGGAGGGAGACGGTTAGGAAGCCGGCGGAAGGGGGTCTCCTGCTGTCCCAGCAAACAGAGTCAGAGCACCCTTTCCCAGCAGCAGCTGAATGCCCTTTAAATGACTCCCTCCCCATCGACCTGGAAGAGGAGCAGGGCTGAGGGTCGGAGACCGAAGATGCCACGGGCGCTGGGGACTACTTCCATGGCACTGCCCGGGCTTGCCAAAGCAAGACCCCCAGGCCAACAGTGAGCGGGTTGGAAACCTACGGACCGATCCCGGGGCAAAGTCTCCTGAGGGTCCCCACCCCCATCGACACCCTCCACTCTCTATGACACACAGACTGCAGCGACCCGGGCCGGTGTCTCCAAGAGGGGAGGGGGGCAGGAAGAGCAAGGAGGCAGCAGAGAAGAACACCAACAGCCCGGGAGGGGCCCACGGAAAGGCCAATTTCCACCCCGAACTTCCAACGCTTGCAGGCTTGGAGTTTCCTTCGGGGTCGGGCTGCCGGCTGGGTCCGGGCCGACCTGGCACAGGGAAGGCTCTGGCCACGCGGACAGCGCCCTGCAGGACCTGCACTCGAAGCTCCCCATCTCAGTAACGGAGAGGTGGGGACAGGGACCTGCCCAGGGCGCAGGGGAGCAGCTCAGGGGGAGATGGGGCCACCCCCAGGGGCAGGGGGTCTCACCTCGCTCACGTCGGATCGGCTCTCCTTCCCGACAGAGGCCTCCTCCTTCGGCCCCTCCTTCCGCCTCCGGCCTCCTTCGGGGCCTCCGTCCGCCTCTCCCTTCCTGGAACCCCCCGGGCCTGCGTCCACTGGGGTCTCCGGGGCCTCCCTCGTGCTGGCTCCGACAGGCTGACCGCCCCCAGGGCCCACCCCACTCGCGGGCAGCCCCGGGTCACTCTTCTCATCCTTTTCTTTCTCCAGGAGCCAGGGGCTCGCCCCTCTTCCCTGCTGCCCTGGGCTGCCGGCTGCGCTCAGACTGCTGTCTGCATCCTGGCTGCAGAGCTTGCCGGGGGTGGGGGGCCCGGCAGCCTCGGAATCCGGAGAAGCTTCCTTCTCCTCCGGCTGGCTTGCTCTTGGAGACTCCTGGGCGGCGGCAGACCATGTCGGACAAGGAGGCGTCAAGAATTAACCAAACGATTTCAGAGACTTGCAACAAGATGGAACTGTCACTCCCTGACCCGTACAGACCAGCGCTCCCGTCCTGACACTGATGGCCATCAGACACCCCAACAGCTACCTGAACACAGATTCCCCGTCCGCTCCAGATGGACAGAACCTGAGTGTCTGGGCTGATTTGCACACACCCCAACGGGACCCGACCACTGACAGGCTCGGAAACCAGTGCACTGCACTCCGTCACCAACTATCATGTGCTCAAGTACGGAATGCCTCGTCCCAGCCCCTTAGCCAAATCCTAAGACTGCAGACTCAGAAGTCAATATTTATTTTTTAAAAAGTCAATATGTATCTATGGTGATGATGATGGAAAACCACACGAGAGAAAAAAGTACCAAAGTGTAAAATTTCGATGTGTTCCTTTTTCAAAGGCAGGGCGGCAGGGGGAGGACAGACAGAAGGTGCCCTTCCTCAATAGCAGTGAGGGTGGCTCTCTCCCTAAAGCCCCCCCTTGTACAAACAAGGCCGGAGCACTGTCCACTGCACGCTCTGAGAAGCAGAAAGAAGCCAAGAGAAGATGTACTGGGGGGATGGCTATGAAGGAGAAAGGGGTTGGGAGACCTTCGGAAGGCGGGTGTGGTCGGGGGCCGGGGGGAGGGGGAGGGGGAGGGGGAGGGCCACCTCAGGCAGGCCCAGGTCTGCGGAAGGCTCAGCCAGCACGCCGAGTCCCGCATCGGGCAGAACGCTCCTGCCCTGCGGCCTGCTCCTCTCGTCAGCCTGGCCGGAGCCGGGGGGCCCAGGCGCCGCAGCTGTGGTGCCCTCAGCAGGGGATCCCGAAGGGAGCGCCCTCTCCAGCTGCCGCACCCTGTTTCTCACACACAAACCTCACTTGCAAGACTAGGAAATACCAGGGCGCCTGGGGGGCTCAGTCGGTTGAGCGTCCAACTTCAGCTCAGGTCATGATCTCATGGTTGGTGAGTTCAAGCCCCGAGTCGGGCTCTGTGCAGACAGCTTGAAGCCCAGAGGCTGCTTCACATTCTGTGTTTCCCTCTCTGCGCTGCGCACACTCTGTGTCTCCCTCTCTCTCTCTTTTTCAAAAATAAACGAACATTAAAAAAAAATTTTTTTGAAGACTAGGGAAAACCTTTAAAGCCCACCAACAAAGAAACAGCAAATTCTTCCTTGAAATACAGAGAGGCCTTCCTCCCAGAAAACACCACTGGGGCTGCCAGGCTGAGGAGCTTCTAAGCGGCGGTTTTGGGGACTTCTGGGTTCCTCACCCCAGACACTCAAACAAGGGGCCTGATGACTAGAATCCAGTGGTCCCCGGAGAAGCGCTAAACACAGCATTCAGAGGCTGTCTGTCTGTCTAAGCATCTATTGGACCCAAAGACACGGCCCTCTGCCTGCAGCTCTAACAGCTACGGACAAGTCAACCCAAACCTCCAAAGGCGGCTGGGAGGCAGGAGCGCAGAGCAGTGCAGAGCTCAGCTTCGGAGACGGACTACTCAGGTTCAAATCCTGGCCCACACTGATGGTGACCTTAGGCAAGTGACTTAACCTCTCTGTGCCTCAGCTTCGTCCTCTAACACATGGGGACGCGGGAGGACCTCGCTCGCTGGGTTTGGGAGGGTTACAGGAGCTGACACTCACTAGGTGAGCTCAGGAACTGAGGACGGCGCCGGGCAGACTGCAGGTGTTCCGCAGATGATAGCTCACTGTGAGACACACACAGCCACTCCCTGGGTGCCCTCTGTGTGCCGGACCTGGGGACCCACACACCAACTAGACACAGATCCTGCCCTCGAGGAACTTGGCTGACAATGGAGAGAAGTGACATGTCCCCGGTAGCCCCGGTTTTGAGCCTTTGCTGCCCAAGCAAGGGACACTGGACACAGTGGTGATGCTGTCATCAGCCCCAGGCCTGTCCCAGGAAGAAAAGCAGAAGGTGAAAGAGAGAAGGGGGCGGCTTCCCTCATGCCCGGGCAGGGTGCCCTCTGGGGCTGCCCGTCCTCCCAGCAGCCGTGGCCGGGCGCGTGGGAGAAGTCCACCGCGATCTCGGGACGAAGAGAAAGGGCCGGAGGGGCCGCTCCCCTCGCTCCCCACGAGAGAAACCCGGCAGGGCGAGGCCAGGCCTTCCCTTCCCGATCCCGCAACCACGGCCAGCACTCAGCAGTTCAGTGCCCAGTCTGAGGGGCTCCACGGACCCCCGAGGGTGGGAGTCTCTCGGGGTGAGGGGGGTGTCTGGCCAGCCACACTCCACCACAAGCAAGCAGGGCCGATCCACCCTGGCCGTGGGCATCTCAGGAAGAGAAAAGACAAGACCTTGCATTAGGGGACAAAGGAGGGTCAGACCACAGCAGCGCCCACAGCCTTTGGGATCAAGCCCACGTCTCCTCGCCCAGCCCCCGCCTGCTCCTCTGTCACAGGCAGCCGCGCCTGCAGGGCCCCCCACCCCCCCGCCCGCCTATGGAGAAACCCGGGGCCACTTTGCTCTTTGCCATGCACCTTTTCTCTTTATTTCACTTTGTTTAGCAGTCACCCTCTGCGCCCCACCGAGTCGCTCCCCCAACCTCCCTCGAGGGCCCTGCGTGGGAACAGCTCAGAGCGCGGTCACGCCGGCCCCGCCGGCCCCCTCTTCCGCCAGCCCACCTCGCACGGCACAGAGTGGCTCACTGCTCTCGTCCCCGGCCCTCCCCAGCGTGGCTGGGCCCCCAGGGCTCAAAGGGCACCTGCCAGGGCCCGGGAGACTCCTCCCTGCTCCTGAGATGCCTGGTACTTTCTTAGTGCGCGCGCGCACACACACACACCTACATACACGCGCACACACGCACACAATCTACCCTGACGGGCTAAAATGAACAAATCAGGAGGCTACAGATGCTGGCGAGGGTGTGGAGAGGCGGGCCCCCTCCTGCACTGTTGGTGGCAATGTAAACTGGTGCAGCCGCTCTGGAAAACAGTGTGGAGGCTCCTCAAAAAACTATCCATAGAACTCCCCTGTGACCCAGCAATAGCACTGCTGGGGATCTACCCAAGGGATAGAGAAGTGCTGATGCGTAGGGGCACATGTACCCCAATGTTCATAGTGGCATTTTCATCAATACCCAAATCATGGTAAGAGCCTGAATGTCCATCACCTGATGAGTGGATCAAGAAGATGTGGTATATATACACAATGGAGTACTACATGGCAGTGAGAAAGAATGAAATCTGGCCATTTGTAGCAACGTGGATGGACCTCGAGGGAGTCATGCTAAGCGAAATAAGCCAGGCGGAGAAGGACAGACACCATATGTTGTCACTCATGGGTCTAACAGGAGAAACTTAGCAGAGGACCATGGGGAGGGGAAGTGGGGAAAAGAGTTAGGGAGAGGGAGGGAGGCAAATCATGAGAGTCTCTTGAATACTGAAAACAAACTGAGGGCTGATGTGAGGGGGAGGGGAAGGGGGTGATGGACATGGAGGGGGGCACTTGTGGGGAAGAGCACCGGGTGTTATACGGAAACCAACTTGACAATAAACTATAAAAGAAAAAAAACCTATCCTGACACACTCCCACAGCCCTCACCTCTTCCAGGAAGTCCTCCTGGATCCCCAGGGCAGCTGTCCTGAGGTGAGGCCGTCCATCCTGCCACATCTACTGCACTGTCACTTGCTGACTCCCTACGGGCCTCCTACCCCCCGCCGGAGCGGCTCCCGCATCCTCGGTGCCGAGGACCCGGCACGTAACAAGTGTGCAGTGAATACTCGTTGATTGAATTTTTCAAAATGAGTGTGTCGTGCAGACAGAGAAGCCCCTGCTCTGTAAAGCGGAGATGTGCAGTTTATTTTACAAGGTTATGCAGGGCTTAGACTCTATCTGATAAGGTGCTTAAAGGGAAAATAGCTAAACAAATGTTAGCTGTGACTATGCAAGATGACAGGAAAACAAGCAGCCTATCAAAACTCAGAGGCCACCCGCCGCAGGGAGGGGCTGCGTCCGTGCCCGAGAGAGAACGCAATCAGGCCACAGGCTGCGAGGCCCAGGCCAGGCCGTTCTCAGGCTTAAAGTCTTCTAAAGATTTTCCCATTATGGGGTTAACCTATTCTGTCTACCTAAACATGAAGGCATTTTTTAGGGGCGCCTGGGCGGCTTAGTTGGTTAAGCATCCAACTTCGCCTCAGGCCATGATCTCATGGTTCGTGGGTTCTAGCCCCACATCGGCCTCTGAGCTCTGGGCCGACAGCTCAGAGCGTGGAGCCTGCTTCCAATTCTGCGTCTCCCTCTCTCTGCTCCTCCCCTGCTCCCACTCCATCTCTCTCTCTCTCTCTCTCTTCTCAAAAGTAAGTAACTATTAAAATTAAAAAAACATTTTTAAGGTTTATTTTTATGTACTTTTTTAATGCTTATTTTTTGAGAGAAAAAGAGAGAGCACAAGCGGGGGAGGGGGAGACCCAGAACTGGAAGCAGGATCCAGGCTCTGAGCTGCCAGCGCAGCCCGATGCGGGGCTCAAAGTCACAGACTGAGAGATCATGAGCCGAAGTCAGATGCTCAACCAACTGAGCCACCAGGCACCCCTAAAGTTTATTTATTTATTTTTGAGAGAGAGAGAACGAGCGAGCATGCACACACACCTGCACACGCGGGGAGGGGGAGCGGGGCAGAGAGAGAGGGAGAGAGGACATTGCAAGCAGGCTCCACAATGCCAGTGTGGAGCCGCTAAACATCAAGAATTGAGAACACAGCTAACACTGAAAGGAGGAGTTTGCATTCTCTGAGCCCGTGGCAACCAGGTGCCGCTAGACAGCCAGAAGTTCATGCAAGGGGGACGGGGCATTCGCCACAGCTGAAGCTCGGAGCACGCCCGCCTCCAGGCCCCGCCCCCCCACAGCCCTGCCCATCGTCACCCCCCCAGGCCCGCCCAGGACGCACTGCCCACCCCCCCCCCCCCCCCCGCTTCGGGGTTCCGCGGGGCACACAGGCCCGGGCGCACTGCCCCCCACTTCGGGGTTCCGCGGGGCACACAGGCCGGGGCGCACTGCCCCCCGGTTTCGGGGTTCCGCAGGGCACACAGGCTGGGGCGGGGGCTGTGCCCTCGGTCCGCTTCGCTCTCGGCTGGCTCCTCTGGGCTCAGTCTCCTCCCGTCACAGCCCAGGCTCCTGAGTTCCTCAGGGCAAGTATCTGCTGCCTTTTCCAAAACAACCTTGTCATCTGCATGAGGAAGGCGGTGCCGGGAGTTCATGAATATTTAATGTGCCCCCAAAATGCAGGGGCTTCTATAATCCACACGGCTGAGGGGAGAGCGTGGGGGATCGGGGAGCCGAACCCCCAAGCCGGCCAGCAGTCGGGTTACTTGCCAGGTCTCATCCCCGCCCAGCTGGTCCCAATTCTCTGCACCGTCCCCCCCTGCCCCACCCCCGTTGTTAGCGCTTCCCAGTCACACTGACATCATCCTGTTATTTCTAAGCCCAGCTCCCTCCTGCTCCTTTGATCCAGTGATGGGCTCTCCACAGCGCCACAAGGCCGCACAAGGCCACCCGCCGCCTGCTCCCTGGCCCTCTGCCCCCCTCCTCACTCACACCCATCCCCTTGGTGCTGGAACAGACTAGAAATGGGTTTACACTGAAGGCAGGGGAGGAGGGGGAGGAGTGAGGGGGAGGAGCAGGCATTCTCGCCATCCTACTGCCCTCTCCTGGAGTCTGAGCAAAGTGACTGCTGGCGGCACGGAGACGGGGCAGCACAAAGCTCCGCAGGACACTTTCACCCAGGGCCGCCGCGTGGGCCGCTGGAGCAAGAAGACATGAGCAGCTCGGAGGCGGCAGGTCTATGAGCTGGGACCAACGCCATCTTCAAAGGGTGTGGTCCGAACAGAACCCGGGTTCATCCCCCGCACTGACCCTTCCTCCGCCTGGAAGAGCCCCGCTTCCTCCCGGGGTTAGGACACGGGGACCCAACACCCCATGTGACAGAAAGAGCGAAATCCGCTGCGAGGCTCAGACACCTCCCCCCGTCACACTGGGTTGGCTGTTTCTATTCAGGAGGTTGTAAACAGTATGTCTGAAAGCCCCCACTCCCCGGAGGAAGTAGACCATCCTCAGGAGGGAAGCTTCTGGACACGCAGCGTGTGTTGACGTTCAGGCAGTAAATTATGAAGCAAACACCAGCCGAAGTCCGAGCGCACCGTGACGACCCACACTGGGACGGCCAGTCCGCCCGCTGAGAGCGGGGCCTGGGACAGCCCGGGGGACAGGGGAGGGCAGCACACGGCCCGCCGGGGTCCCTCCTCATCCCGGAGGGCTCGCTTTCACTCGAGCACCTGTCCGCAGCCTGTGTCCCCCACGGGCAGGGGGCCGGTGCTGGCCACGTCCACACCGGCAGGGCAGAGTCTCCCCCGCAACGTGCTCCGTCTCACGGAGACTTTCTTCCTCTCCCTCCAGAGCCAGCAGGTCCCTGACGCCCCACTCTGGCTCCACACCTGAGCTGCTGCTCACGTCAGCAGTGTAAGGTCTCAGTGGCAGACAAGACGAAACAAAGTTGTCACTTCAGGGAACCATACACGCTGAGAGCTTTGGATGCGGTGCAATCACGCCAGGCCGGTGGGGGGGGGGCGTTACATTTCACAGAAAGTGTTAAAGTCACAATCAAACCCTATCCGAGGGGCACCTGGGGGGCTCAGTCGATTGAACAATCGACTTTGGCCGAGGTCATGATCTCAAGGCTGGGGTTCGAGCCCCACGTTGACAGCCTGCTTCGGATTCTGTGTCTCCCTCTCTCTCCTCTCTCTCTCTGCCCCTCCCCTGCTCACGCTCCATCTTTGACAAAATTTTTTTTAAAAAACCTACCTGATTGTGCACAGTCAAAAATCTGGACAGTTTCTGGGGTAATAGAGGAAGCTTAATGATACAACAGGGTCTGCCCCCTGGCTAGAGCCGGACCACCGGGGAGGCCCTCCTACAACCCAGGGCCCGTGGGCCAGCATCTGGAACCTCCGCCCACTGAGACGTTAATCCTGGCTCTTGAGGAGAGTGAAGACGGAGAAGGCAGAGCCAGAAGCGACAAGAGTTATGATAACGGCTGAGGAGGACGTGGTCAGAGCTGGGAAGACAGACTAACTCCCACACAGGCATCGTGCTCTCCTGCTCAGCCCTGTGGCCGTTCTAACAGCACGTGAGTGGCCAGCTTCGCCTGTTTCAAGTACATCAAGGAGTTTCGTGCGTGAGACTTGTGAAAAGCGTGACTCAGCCTGCAGTGAACGTTTAAAGTTTGGGGAAATCTGAGCCGTTGACCTGATGACTTACTGGCTGTGTGAAGCCTCGGGAACAGGAGAGAAATCCTAGCCGCTTAGGGACTAATAAACCGGACAGCAGACAAAGGGTATCTAGTACGGAATATTCCTTACCAAGCAGAAAAACGCACTGGGGAGGTTCTAGGTATTACAACAATATGACGAGTTCTGGGTTGTGTTTGTTTCGAAGGACATTCTGGCAGCGATGGGGGACAGACCAGGGGGCAGAGGTCAAAGCGACAGGAGCTATCTCGGGGAGTGTCTGGAAGCTGCTCCTGTCCAGAGTCTGCGCTTCCCAGGCCCCCCGCCTTCGTTCGAGCTGTTCACTTCCCTAGGAGTCTACCCCTCAGGCCCCACGTCTAAGCTCACCCGCTCTGCAAGAGCCAGGCCAAATGTCATCTCTTCACGTTTCCCTGATCGCCAGGCAAGTGGTTTCTTCCCGGCAGAGCCCCCCAGAGCGGGCCCCTGCGCCCGAGCCCTTTGCATGTACCGCCCTGCTCTACAGTTGCCTGGAGAGTCGCTGACTCGGCTCCGAGCGCTCACTAAACACCAAGTACCTAGTGTGCTCTCTCTCTCTCTAGCCGCAAACTCCGAGAGGCCCAAGCCCATCCTGCCGACACCTGTGCCTCCACTGGGCCAGAAGACCCTGGGTGACACGCCTCTGTGCGAAGCCTCCGCTGCCTCCCGGTGCCTGGGAGACCCGACGCCAACTCCTCGGTTGGCACCCCGGCCCCCCCCCCCCCCCCGTGATCCAGCCCAGGCCCGCTCCACAGACCGTCTCCCACATGCGCACTGCATGCTGGCCAGGACAGACGCCCTCGCCGCCTCCAGACTCAGCTCGTGCCCTCCGCGTGCACAGGGCCCTGCATGTGTGCCTCCCCCTCCCACCGCCCTCTGCCCTGCCAGCCTGCGCACCGTCCTCCCCCCACACACCTCACGTGGAAGTTGCTCGGCAGAGCTTTTCCTGGTTGGTCCACGCGGCCTGGCGACCCGAACTGCCCTCCCCGCGGCGCCCCCCTCATCACCCTCCTCACAGCCTCACTGCATTCCACTCTGTTGTCCAGTAAGTTAAGTCTCTTCTGTGAGGCTGTAAACCCCCAGAGGGCAGCAACCACATCTAACTCAGGCCTGCGTGACCCACAGCACCCCGCAAAGTACCTCATGTGGCAACATTCAACCAGTGGTGGTCACCTGACACATGAGCGACTGGATTCATCCCTCTGCCCCTCGGTGCTTCCCCACACCCCAGAAGCCCCATCTAGACAGCTTGCGAACAAGACGGTTCTGTTTCCAGACCCGCATCCCACCTAAGAAGGGAGGAGGAGCGGACCAGGCTGAGGCACGGTCCGCAGGGCTTCGGGCTCTTACCTCGTACTCGAAGTCACCCCCCAGCGCCCCGACATCCAGGTACAGGTTCTTAAGAAGCTCACTTGAGCTGCGGACACTCTGAAAACAAACACCATTACGGGGGTAAGTCGAGGAAACTGGTCAGCCGGGAGGGAGGGCCACGAAGCTCCTTGTTTGTCATGCTTCCTGGGTCAGATCTGGGAGGGACGTCGGCTGGGCAAGAAAGGAAGCCGTGGGCAGGAAATCACGTTACTTATTCTTGCAGCAGCAGAGCGCAGCCAAAAGGTGGAAACAACCCAGCCGTCTGTCCACAGACGGATGAGCAAACGTGGCCCGTTCAGACGGCGAGGGACTCGGCCCCACGGCGGCCCCGAGCACAGGCCGTGTGGAAGGCCGACGCGCGTGGCAGATGCTGCATGATTCCACTTACGCGAAATATCCAGAACAGGCAAGTTCAAGACGGAACATAGACTAGAGGAGACCAGACACTGGGGAGTTACTGTTCAGTGCACAGAGCTTCTGTTTGGGATCTCGAGCAAGTTCTGTCGTGGTGGTGAAGTATCACACCGTATCTCACTGGATCACACTGTATCTCACTGGATCACACCGTATCTCACTGGATCTCACTGTATCTATCTCACTGGATCACACTGTATCACACCGTATCTCACTGTATCTCACTGTATCACACTGTATCTCACTGTATCTCACTGTATCACACCGTATCTCACTGGATCTCACTGTATCTCACCGTATCTCACTGGATCACACAGTATCACACTGTATCTCACTGTATCTCACTGTATCTCACTGTATCACACTGTATCTCACTGTATCTCACTGTATCACACTGTATCACACCGTATCTCACTGGATCTCACTGGATCTCACTGGATCTCACCGGATCACACTGTATCACACTGTATCTCACTGTATCTCACTGTATCACACCGTATCACACCGTATCTCACTGAATCACACTGTATCTCACTGAATCACACTGGATCACACTGGATCACACTGGATCTCACTGGATCTCACTGTATCTCACTGTATCTCACCGTATCTCACCGCATCTCACCGCATCTCACCGGATCACACCGTATCTCACTGGATCTCACTGGATCACACTGGATCTCACTGAATCTCACTGAATCACACTGTATCTCACTGAATCACACTGTATCTCACTGTATCTCACTGTATCGCACTGAATCACACTGTATCTCACTGAATCACACTGAATCACACTGTATCTCACTGTATCTCACTGTATCTCACCGTATCACACTGAATCACACTGTATCTCACTGTATCTCACTGAATCACACTGAATCACACTGTATCTCACTGTATCTCACTGTATCACACTGAATCACACTGTATCTCACTGTATCTCACTGTATCACACTGAATCACACTGTATCTCACTGTATCTCACTGAATCACACTGTATCTCACTGTATCACACTGAATCACACTGTATCTCACTGTATCTCACTGTATCACACTGAATCACACTGTATCTCACTGTATCTCACTGAATCACACCGTATCACACCGTATCTCACCGTATCTCACCGTATCTCACTGTATCTCACTGTATCACACTGTATCTCACTGAATCACACTGTATCTCACTGAATCACACTGTATCTCACTGTATCACATTGAACTGCTTGCTTAAAAGTGGCTAAAATTGTAACTCTCACGTTATATATATTTGGCCAGAATAAAAAAAAAATCTCTTTCAAACAGGACAGAGTCCCCAGGCCAGGAGGAGGCTTGTCATTACCTGGCTGTCACTGTCCGCCGCATCCTGCTCGTTGCTCTCCTCCCCTAAAGCCAGGAGGCTAAAAGCTTTCTTGTCCTCATGGATGGAGCCCAAGAGACCCTTTGTGTAAGCAGAAGTCTTGAGACCCTGTGGAGGCTCCAAAGCAGAGAAGAAAAGTCAAGGGACACACCAGAAAGACATGCACAAGGCTTGCCCCGCCCTCTTTTGGTTTGGATGTCTCCCAGCACAAGGCCGCCACGTCCAGGAAGCCCACCGGCAATCTCGGCTCATGGTGACCCTCTCCTTTCCGACTCCCGCAGCAGCACTGCTGTCCCCACGCGGGGCCTGTCCCCTGCGGCCCAGAGCCCACGTTCAGCATCACACACGTATGAGTTGCCTTCCCGGCTTGACTATGAGCGTTGAGGACTCAGCCCGTGCCCTCTCTTTGTCATCCATGGGCCATAGATCCTAGCGTGAGGCACGGAGGCCCCGTGGCAACTAAAGACACTGAAGGCACAAAACACCCCATTTACCAGCGAGAGTTCTCCAAGCCGACCAGACTCCACGGAGCTCCCCAGGCTCACGCTTTGCGATCCACGAAGAGCAGAGGGCGGGGCGTCCGCGGGGCCTCTTAAGGGAGCCAGGCCCCCCGGAGGGACATGGACTGGGGCCGATGAGGAGCCCGGGGCCTGGGCGACACAAAACGTCTCGTTACAAACCCAGGAAGCACGTGGCTCTCGGAGGGCTGGAAGCAGGCATAAAAATACAACATCGAGATCCAGCCCGCTCCGCTCGGAGGCTGCTAATGACACACAACACCCAGAAATTACCACTGTGCCAACTGTGTGAGAAATCACAGGCCGGCGTGCTGACTCTCCGAACTCCGCTGCCAGCACACAGCAAACGGCGCCTCACATCTGGCAGACGCCGCGGAGGGCTCCGCTCCCCTCCCAGAGCCGCGGAGGACGTGGGAGCCGAGGGAGGGCAGAGACAAAGCCCCATCTGCCAGAGCGAGAAGTCTCACTAGGTGACGTCTCAAACTGACGAGCCGCAAACGCGGTCTAAGCATATTATTTACCAGTGTGGGGGTGCACGCGGGACGACAGCGTGGCCTCTGGGGAGGGGCACACACGCCCTGCCACCTGCTGGGTCTCGCTGCCCACCTTTCGGTGCTGCCTGACTTTGTTTGAAATGGGCACATATTACTTCGATTAAAATAAGTAGCAACTATGAAAAAAATATATTAGCGGTCAAGGCAGAGCTCCCCTTCCTGCTCCGCTGGCGAGGACGGCGGCTGAAGGGAGTCTGGCTCGAAGGAGCAAGCCGTCTCCCTGCTCTCACGCCGGCCCAACGGAGGCCGCAGGCTCGGAGGAGACGGAGAGAAGCCAGGCCGGGCCCACAGCTGGCGAGGCCTCGGCACACTCACAGAGTCCCGGACCCTCAGTTTACCCATCTGCAAGATGGAGATAACGGGCGTCTTGCCACTTAAAAAGAAAGGTTTGTTGGGAAGTTCAAAAGACTCACGAATGTGAGGAGCATATTGAGGGGCCGAGGCCACCCCGACACTGGGGACTGGCCACTGGAGGGCTTCACGGTCCGGGCGTAGGAACCAAGGCAAGGATAGCATTATGGGGACGATTTACAAAGAGCTCTTTAAAATTCATTGCTCAAACTTAAAACGTATAAAACGACACGTGACCATTCCTCTCTGGCCCCTGGGGACCTAGGAGAGAAAGGGGAGCCCGGAGGAGGGCAGACGGAGGAGTGCGCGGGGCCCGCCGTCCGGTCCTCGGGGTCAGCCGGCAGGGCCCGACGCCCGAGCGGGTTCCCACCAGGGCCCCCTCTGGGGGGACGGGCGTCAGACACCCATCTGAAAAGGGGTGCGCTCTCAAGCCCTCGAGCACCCGAAGCGCTGGCCGACCGCCGGCCCGCTGCACACGCTTCCGTGAGGCGGACGAAGAACGACGGGCCCGGGCCGGCCCACGTGCACCAGCGTCGGGCACCCCCCGCGCCACCTCATTCTGCTCTCCCCCCAAGGCCGCGGTCCCCGCAAGTGGAGACTGGGGAGACCGAGACTGCTGCCCAAAGTCACAGGGCCAGCAAGGGGGGCACAGACGTGGGGCTGGAGCCCAGGGCGATCTGCAGGCCGGTATTTTACGTCACCTTCTAGCTGGGAGCAGACTGGGCCCGCGCCCCCTGACTTCGGCCCTCCCCGCCAGCCCCCGCATACCAGCACCCGAAGCCCCTCCCACACTGTACTGTGGAACAGCACAGACCCCTAACGTGGCTAATTTGGGAACGTGCCGGGGGCCTGCGGGAGGGAGACGGGCGTGCCCAGGGCTTCGTTCTCCCAGGCCTTTGCCAAATCAGTGGGCAGCAGGGAAAGTACACATTCCTAGCTCCTCGCTGATCATCTTCTCCAGCTGGCCATTAACCCTGACTCCGGGCCGTGCGTGGCATTGTCCTTCGGAGTGGAGAAACTTGCTGCCGTTGGGCTAATTAAAACTTTCAGGATCATCGGCAGCTCATCCGATATTTATAGTGCTACAGTAGTTATTACAGCCAATAGAGAACCAGGGCACGCCAGCAGTCAGAAACCAGAGGGAACAACTCGGTAAAGCCACAGCTGGACAGCAGCAGCAGAAGAGCTGGGGAAATTCAGAGCGACCCCTGTGGTCTCTGACCCCACTTGGCTTCTTCTGAATGAAGAACATGGTGTGACTACACAAGGTCAGAACGACAGGGACGGCGCCACCTCTGGCAGATCCCAGCAGTGGAGGAAGTGAGGGTCCGCCAAGCCTGCACAGGCGCTTCACGTGGCTTTGGGGAACCCCGGGAGGCAGGGGGTGGCTGGGCTTTGGCCCCCCGGGACTGGGTGAGCACTCCAGTTCTGTGGGATTCCAAGAAGCGACTAAATGCAGAGCTCAGGGGTGGGGTGTCCCCTTGGGAAGCCTCCGTCCACAATCACCAGAAGGGAAAGTCTTCCCGAATCCCGGGAAGGGACGTAGATCCCGGATGAATGCCAGGATCGGCGCCACCTCACTCACCCTCAAAACTGATCATCTGCAGAGCCCGTGACCCACCCGTGAAATACAGTCGGCTGTGGGGAAGGGAAGTCAGATACCCTGGGCTGCTACCTCGCAGGCGGCTGAGGGGTACAAGAAACAGGAACTACAGCTCATCCCACAGGACGCCAGCCTGGGCAGTTAAGGGACCAGCAGTGCCGAGGGGAGAGCAAGTAACAGGAAAGCAGGTCTGATGGCTGAGTCAACTCAGCCTGCTCCCTCCCTGCCAAGTTCCCAGGGGTCACGCTCGCTACGGAGCCTACCTGGTTGAGAGGCTGCGTCGTGCCCGGCTCTGCAGCGAGCCCTCTGTCGGAACTCAGCTCGCCTGGCCCGGGCCTGCGGGGGCCGCTGCTTGGCTGGAAGCAGGCTTGCTGACAGGCCTCCTGCCCGGCAGGCACCAGGGCCACCTCCGGAGCACGTGCCAGCTCCTCCGGCCCGCAAGCCAGAGGCCTCGAGTCCCTGTCGGTGGCTCCCATGGCCTCGTGCGCACCCTCACCAGACATCCTGGGAGACTCGGCCGCCAGGCAACGGGCCGTGCCGGAGATCTCTCTATAAGACGTCTCCTGCGGGCCCCCGGGCAGCCCCAGGCCCTCCAGCCGCCGGGCAGTCTTCATCTTCTGCAGGATGTGCTGGTGGAACCTCTGGTCCTCTGAGTAGTCTCCGCTCTCAGAATGCTCCTGGGCAGAGCTCTGCACAGGGGACGCCCGGAGAGCCAGGCAGGGGCTGGGGGGCTGGGCTCCGGGGCCCGCCTCACCCCCACCCCACTCGGAGCCCTGCGAGCTCTGCAGGTCCCAGGAGAAGTTGTTCACCTCACCTAGGATCTGGGAGCCCAGGTGAGAAGCCAGGGTACTGCTCTCCGCGTCGGGCTCAGACCCACTACGCCTCCTGTCTTCTCCGGGGGGCTCTGGAGACCCCGGGGCTTGTCCCTCTGACACCAGCCAATCAGGTGGCATCAGGAAGAGCTCCTGAGGTGGCTCTTTAGCTGAGGCCCCTGGAGCCTCAGGGTCACGGGGTTCTGTCTCCTTGCAGCTCCCAGGGGCATCTGTGTTGACAAACTTGGACACCCGTCCCATCCACAGTCCTGGGGGCTCTTTTATCCCCCTTCCCCTCCCCACACTCCCACCTTCCCCGGGAGCCCCCTGCCCGCGCAGGCCTCCGGCCGGGCCGCCATCTGACAGGAGCAGCCAGCTCTTCCTGGCAGGCGGCGTGCGGGCCGAGGAACAGGGGGACCCGGAAGGGTCCTCCTCAGGGGATGGTGAGGGAACGGGGCTCTGGCTCTTGTCCCCCCCAGGGCCAGTGGAGCCCCGTCTGGCCATGTGGTGGCCATGCTGCTCCGCTTCCAGCTGGGGGCCTCTGGTGGTTCTAGAAAGCTCTGAGTGGACAGAGGCCTGGCTCCTGCCTTCCAGCACATCCTGCCCGTTCTGGAGGGGCCCGGTGTTCTCAGCGCCCAGAGTGCCAGGCTTCGGCTGTCTGGTCCTCAGTTCCAGACCTTCTATTTCAGGGTCTGAAAACCCCAGGTAGATTTTCTCTGTCAGCTTCTGGGATTTCCCCAGATCATGCTGATGACCCAATTCTGTCCTGCACTGGGCTGAGACTCTGCCTAAGATTTTCTCCACGTTGGCAAAGATGTGGTGGTGGGTTCGGGAAGCTTGGCCTTTGAAGAGTGGCTGGAGCTTGCCGGGCAGGGCGCCCGGGAGAGGCCGGGAGGGGGCAGCCTGCATGCGCGAGCTCTTCCCTTTCTTAGAGGAGCCCTCACTTCTAGCCTGCGTCTCTTGCTCTAGGTCCAGATCAGCAAGGCCAGGTGCCAGGAGCGGGGACAGGCCGCGGAGAACGGAAGGAGGCGGCCGAAGCCCCTGCTCAGGCTGCGTCTCCTAGACGGGTATATGAACATGCAGAGAAACCTGAGGCCCAGCACTCCGGCGAGCGCTTGCTGCCTCGGCCCTGGGCGGGCCCTTAGCAGAAACCCACCCTCTACTGAAAGTAAAACACGAACCAGGAGGGAGGGGGAAAAAGCCAAAAACTCCCTCGGGCTTCCCTGTTTTCTGGGCCCTGGCTTCCTGGTCTATAAAGAGGAGGCTGGACTGCATCAACGGTTTGCAAACCCCGTTTCATGGAAACTACAGGTTAGGTGCACACGGGCCCACGGAGGCCCCAGCAGGATGCGTGTCCGGGGAAGGGCGTCGCCAAGACCTGCACCCCCACGTCCAGCTGGGGCAGGTCCACCTCTTG
Source organism: Helogale parvula (assembly GCA_004023845.1). Lineage (NCBI taxonomy): Eukaryota > Metazoa > Chordata > Mammalia > Carnivora > Herpestidae > Helogale > Helogale parvula. The sequence continues at coordinate 24,121 of PJEM01005952.1, forward strand.
ATATGCTGGCCCTCCAGAGGAACGGGTCGGAGGACAGTGCTCAGCTACTAACAACGGTCTGAGTCACCGACCAGATCTTCCCTAAGGCATCATCAAGCCCTCAGCTGTGTGACTGGTTAAGTTCATAAAACCCGCCAGCCTTACCAAGGACCACCAGAAATCGCCTAAGAAGGGAGAGAAGAAGGGAGACGCAGCCAGAGGGCTGTGCCCCGGGAATCCCGTCTGGGTCTTCTAGCAGAGACACGAGCTGGCACAGCTCAAACAAGAGAGGTCCACAGAGTCAGAGAACGTGGGTCCTGAGGGAACTCTGAACGATGAAGCTCAGCCCGCAAACATCCACACGAGGCCCCGGCCGGCCTCTGCACACACCCCTCCAGAGCCCAGGCCACCCTCCCGGCTCCGGCCTGCCCTCTGCACACAGCCAGGTCGGAGGCACTGTCCTGAGCCCGACACCCAGAGCGGCTGCCCAGGATCTCCAATCGCCCTCGGCTCCTGAAACCACGGAAGGAGTCCTTCTTCACAGGGAGCTCCAAGCGCTCGGTCACACACCCGCAACTCGGTGACCCGATGCGCCACCCGGGGGGCCCTTGCTTTGTGCCCTATGGCCCTTACTCATGCCAGAGCCTGCCCGGAACTGGGTAGTCCTGGGTTAGTGAAGACAGAGCCCATTATCCACCTTCTGCCTTTCAAACACACAACATTAGAAAATTCAACGGATGTGGACATCACCGGTCCTCTTTGCTCTACCTGGAGGGACAGGTTTGTCATGTGTTGGGATCAGGCGTAGAGATAGGTGGGGGAGGGTATCTGTGGAGCTTGGAAGTGATAAATTCATCACCAACCATCCGATGCCAGAACTGACACCCTAAGAAGGAACGGAGGGCGGGGGCGGAAATCTTCACGGGAACGCAAGCACCAGGCACCAGCGGGAAACAGACTGCAGACAGAGAGCAGGTGAACTGGACAGCGAGAGGGCTGGAAGGACGTTCTCGGCGCTCCCCGCCGGCTGGCCCGGGCTCCTGTGTGCCCCCCCTCCTCGACGTGTCCCGCCTGCACCCCGCCTGGGAGAAGGCCCCCCTGCACCAAGGGAGCAGGGCATCTGTCGGCATGGCTCCCAGGCTGGGCTTCCCAACCTGTAAGCCCAGGCGGCAACTCCGCCGCTGGAGTTTGGACATGCTGGAGGGACGAATAAAACAATTCGGGGAAAGGGCACTTTCAACTCGGAGTGAAAAGGCTACCTGAGACCAAGGTGCTCACGCCGCCATCAGAGTCCAGTCACGCACCCCTGCCCGGGGGCGCTGGCCAAACAGAACAGGCCGCGGGAGTGGATGAAGCCCAAAGCTTTTTCTCTTTAGACTCTGAAGGCACTGGCTTCCTGACAACTGAACTGTGGCCACACCTGACGTGCACGGACCTGCACCGCAGAGGGCCTGGCTCTCTGCCGATCGCCCCGTCCCCCACTCTCCGGGCGGCAGACGGATCACTTCTCAGACCGCGCCAAAGCCACACCCCAGGGGAGCAAGCTCGCGCGCTAAGCCTCCTACGTGACATGTGCCTCCCGAGGGGGAGAAAAGAACCCTTCAGAGACGGTAAGAACTTCCAGAAGCTAAAGGAAAATCTGCCGGAAGACGGGCATAACGGAGACGGTGCGCTGTCAAGCAATCGTGTGTCCCTGGTGCTGCTCTGAACTTCCCGGCCGTAAACACCCAGGGGCCCCCACGTCCCGTCGGGGGTCAGCCCCGGCTCTCTGGCAGCCGGCACCCACGGACTCACCAGCGGGCTTTTAGAGGTCTCTTTGTCCTTGTCTTTCTTTCCCTTTTTCTTTTTCTTGTCTTTCTTCTTAGCGGTTCCAGGAGTTGACAGCTTCCCTCGCTCTTGGATCACCAAGTTCCGGTAGTGTTCATCACACGGATGGTCCCACGTGGACTGCCCGTTGGCAAAGTTGAAATAGTAAATATCCCCTGTGATGTCCTGGCTGTGGAGAGCAGAGGTCAGAAGTTAGTCGCTGCTGAGGTCCGAAGCTACTTAGGGAAAAAAGGAAGAGAAGAACCATGGCCGGGAGGCAGAGCGGAGGGAATGGGTCCGAGGGGCAGGAGGAGAGAGAAGACGGGGACGCAGGAGAGGGAAGAAAGGGTGCCTCCAGGCTAACGTAGGCGCTAACGTAGGCGCTAACGTAGATAGGAACAACGGATTGGGTGCCTAAGGACTTCTCCAGAAGAAGGTGTACAGCCACTGGGTTTCCTAGGAGTAAACTTGGTTTGAGATGGTTGAGCACAGATGCTGTGGGATCTTAAAGGGAAGTTCTGGGATCGACCTTCCTTAATATTTTTATAAACGGTCCAAGGCAGAAAGCGGCATTGTGATAGCTCTGGTTTTACAGAAGGCTGAATTCCTAAGTAGCGAGCCGAGCCAGTGGGGATCAACAAAAGAAAACAATGTGTTTCAACAGGAACAAGCCCAAATGAAGCTGTTTATTCCAGCCACCATTATCAAAAATCCAATGGGACGGGTACAGGGGAAAAAATATGCTATTCACCATAGCAATACAAAAACACACACTACCCAGGAATAAATCCAAAGTGTACAAAATCTTTATAAAGCTCCGCTGAAAATTCAGGAAAAAGAAAAAAATAAAATAAAAAGCAGTTGGAGAGGCAGCCCACGCTCCTGAATAGAAAGACTCAAGGCCGGGGCGCCTGGTCGGCTCGGTCGGTGCAACATGCACCTCTTGATCTTGGGGCCGTGAGTTCAAGCTCAATCTCAATTCCAATAAAAGAGAAAACATGCGGAAGTAAGCAGGAAGAGTATCAGGGATGAAAGAGAGATAGTAAGTGACGGATAAGCACATGAGAAGATGCTCAGCATCACTAAACACCAGGCAAAGTGAAACTCAGAGCCGCAGTGAGATGCGGGGAGATTGGGCCCCTCGTCGGTGGGGACGGAAAAGGGTCTGGCTGCTGTGAGAAACACTGTGGGAGAGACAGAGACCGGACAGCCCAGCCGTCCCAGTGCTGGACGCACAGCAGAGACGAGAGTGGGGATTCGAGCAGACATGCGTACGCCACGCTCACAGCAGCAGCGCTCACGGAGGTAAGAGGTCAAAGGCGCACACAGCCCGAGTGTCCGTGGACGGACAAACGGACAAAACGCAGTACATACACGCACTGGGATGGGACGCGGTCTCGGCAGGGAGTGAAGTACTGACACCTGCCACCTGCCACAGCGTGGATGGAAGGCGCAGACGTCAGACCAAGTAAAATACACCAGACGCAGGAGGCCACATGTCGGGGGTGTGCCGACGGGACCTGGAATGCGGTGATCAGCAGAGACAGAAAGCAGGTCAGACGCTACCAGTGGGAGCTGGGGCGAGGGCAGAATGGAAACAGACTTTCCATTTCAAGATGAGAAAAAGTCCTGGAAATGGGTGGTGGGGACGCTCGCACGATACTATGACGTGCTCCACGCCGCTGAGCTGGAGATCTAAGAGCGGCTACAGCGGCACGTTTCACACTGTGTATGTTTTACCTGGAAGAAACTTACAAAAAATTCATAATTTCAATGTGATAAAAGAAAGCACATGGAAAAGGAAAAGGCAGGAGAGCGAGAGAAAAAAGTAGAAACAGTAGTCTAAGGTTAATACACAGAAAAATCACTTTTACCTTCTCAAGAAAAAAGAAAGATATGCAACCACAAACAAAACGGCAAAGGCGGCAAGTAAGCGGACGGCCAGCAGGCGGCCAGCTCAGCTCAGCGAGGGCCTGAGAGACGCAGATGTAAACGACCGGGTGTGATCTCCTGTCCTTGGACCCACATTCATTTTTGTAGTGATCATTTGGGGGGGGGCGGGATTGACAATGTTCCAACTGATCTTTTTTTTTTTAAGTAGGCTTCAAGCCCAGTGCAGGGCTTGAGCTCACAACCTTGAGATCAAGACCTAAGTTGAGATCAAGAGTCAGATGCTTAACCAACTGAGCCACTCAGTTGGAGGGGGAGGGGAGAGAATCTTAAGCAGGTTCCATGCTCAGCACAGGGCCTGACATGGGGCTCGATTCCACGACCCTGGGATCATGACCTGAACCAAAATCAAGAGTCCAACACTCAACCGCCTAAGCCACCCAGGTATCCTGAAACCCGAGTTTTAATGCCAACTGACAGACACAAAATATGGCCTTAAGCCGTCATGAATTTGGCAACTAGGACCAAGACCCTGCGTGTCACTGGCACCGACAGCTGCTCACTCCATGAACACAAGAACCTAGTGGGCAAGGAGGCAATCCAGGTCCAGGCAGGCAAAGTCAGATTTCACGAAAAACTAAAACCCCAAGACATATGCACACACAGAATCCAAACTGTGGCAAGGAAATCCCAACTCAGAAAATTAATGTAAAAATTTAGTCCTAAACCCACTGAAAAATCCTTGGCACAAAGCTATCATAAAGTCACTCAACAACCTAGGAATGAGACACAGAAAATAACTCTACAGAAGATAGATTCACAAAACTCACAATAATTAACAAACCCCATGGGGAGACAGTTCGTTGTGAGGGAAATCAGTGCCAGTAAAGAGGAACACTGGCACACGAGGACACTTGGCGTAGTACAGTAATCAAAAGAAGACTAAAATTAACTACCTCTAAAATTACGATGGGGATAAAAAGAGTAGAATCCATGATGAAAGAACGGAACTCGGGGGTGGGGGGAGAAAACAGACATATTGAAAAGAGCAGAACTTGTAGGAGTCGGTAGAATCATTAAGTTAGGGGTGGGAAGGGGATGGAGAGAGACAGAAGTCCTTAAAGAAAGAAAGCACCCGAATCCTGAACTTAGGAAACAGAAGTAAATTCAGACGTGACACACTGCAGTGAAATTACAAAACACCAAAGATAAAAATAATAAACCCATCCAGTGAGGGGGTGGGGGAGGGGAGATTTACTACCCACAAAAGAACAAATGGGACCAAGAAAACGCGTCATTTTAGCAAAACCAGAAGTCGGAGGGTAAGAGAATGTACTACTGTCCCAAGGACCGTTCAACACACAGCTCTGTCCTCAACTAAACCGTTGCTCGGAGTGAGACCAGACCAGCGTGACCGGGCACAGAAGGCAGAGACACGTCTCTACGTAACACACACCGATGTCAAGGACAGTTATAGAAGCCGGTATCCAAAACCGAGAGGCTACGTCCTCATCGAGCATCCCTAGAACATTTACGTAAACAGGGTCACTTACGGAGCCGGAAATGAGGTCTCAACCTGTAGCAGCAAATATAATGAATAAAGTAAGTCGGAAACCAAGAAAAATACAGTACCCAAACTCCGTGTACCTCATCCCCTTCAAATTATTTCTTTCGAACAAAGATACATAACACCGTTTTACAAAATCAAATCCGATAATACATAATCATGACCAACTGGGCTTTGCCCCAGGAATGTAAGGTCGGATTGCCACTTGAAAATCAATCAATATATCTGACCCTATTAAGACCGAAATAGAAAAAATCATGGGATCCTATTCATAGGTACAGAAAAAAACCCGGGTAAAATCCAACACCCTTTTTGACTCAGACCCCCGCAAGCCCGGAGTAGCAGGGAGCGTCCTCGTGCCGACAAAAGGCCTCGTCCGGCTCCCGTCATGCAGGAGTCCTTCAGATGAGGGACAGAACACAAATGTCCTCTGTCACCACTTCTGCAATCAGAGGGTCTAGTCAGTGCCATCAGGACAGACATAAAAATAAAAGGTGCTCAGACTGGAAAGGAAGAAGTGAAAAATGTCTTTCACCGAGGATGCGATCGTGTATGCAGGAAATGCTATGGCATCTACAAAACTTGCAGAACCGACGGAAGTGAGTTCAGCAAGGATGTCAGCTATGAGATCAATACACAAAACCGAATTTCATCTCTATATAAAAGCAACAGGCAATAGGAAATTTTAAAATATACCACTTAAAATATACCACTTAGGAAGAAGTCTAACAAAATATGGGTAAGACACGTACCCTAAAAACTACAAAACATTTCCTAGAGAAGAAAAGCACCCAAAGAACCACCCCAATAAATGCAGACAGACCCTGCTCAGGGGTGCGAAGACCGCATTTCGTTTCAGAGGCCAAGTCCTCCTAAGGTGATTTATAGATTCGGTGCCATTCCAATCAAAACCTCAACGGGATTTTTTTGGTAGAAAATGAAGCTGATTCTAGGTCCTGCAGAGGACCTATAATACCACACTGAAAATGGACAACCAAGTTGGAGGATTCACCCGACGTGACTTTGAGATTTATAATAAAGCGACAGTTACCCAATCTGTGCAGTCGGGGTTAAGACAGACAAACAGGCCAAGGGAAGGGAGCAGAGAAGCCAGAAGTAGAGCCTTCGTAGACGTAGCAGACAATTTGGAAAAGAAATCTAAACACCTTTCAATAGCGGAGAGGCTGCACCGACCAGGATCTGTTACAATTGCGGTACGTCGACGGGAAGTGTGTGACAAAAGGCTGAGGGAGGCGGCACACGGACAGAGGAGAGGGGCGCTGGGCGCTGCACCGCGCTTACGGCTTGCGGCTGTGCGGGTGTGGGCGGTCTCAGAGGCCAGGAAGGAATTCAGCGACTCACAGCAGTCACTCTTTGTGTTGGAAGGGTGGAAGATGACACCACGCGTAAGTTTCAACGACTTAGGATACTTTTAAAAGCGAGAAACCACTCACGCTCCGCTGCAGGCTGAGGGCGCGCTGGCCCCCGCCAGCAGGCACGGGGAGATGGAGGGCGTGAAGCTGGCACACGCTGGCCCAATAACCAGTGACAGGCTCCTCCCTCCCACCGCTACTCTGTCTTTTACAAACACCGCAGCCATTTGTTCCTGTGAGGATGAGCGCATTTTGACATTACTATACTGAATCTATTTCTCATGTGGTTTCTTCTTTTTTTTTTATAAGAACTTTTTTAAACTTTTTTTTAATGTTTGTTTTTGAGAGAGAGAGAGAGAGCAAGCATGAGCAGGGGAGGGTCAGAGAGAGGGAGACACAGAATCCGAAGCAGCTCCAGGCTCTGAGCTGTCAGCACCGAGCCCAAGGCGGGGCCTGAACCCACGAACCGTGAGATCATGACCTGAGCGGAAGCCGGACGCTTAGCCGACTGAGCCCCCAGGCGCCCCTCTTGCGTGGTTTCTAATGAGAAAACGTATCCGAAAGCAAGCAGCACGCAGACATACAAACTTAAGAACAAAGGCCAAGAAGACAGGTGATTAGAGAAGGCAAACGCGGACGCCGGGGTGGGTCTGAGGAAGAGCGGGAGCTGCCCCCCTGCGAACACGCGCCCGGGGCCCCGGCACCTGGAAGAGTGTGCAGCGGACGGGTTTCCTACGGGACAGGTGTCACGAGAAGGGAGGGGGCCCGAGGAGACGCTGCTGCGAAGACAGAGAGAGCGCAGGGCGAGGCCTCAGCAGGGATGAGGAAGGCCCCTCGCGGTCTTCCTGAAGCAGGGCCGGCGGGGGCAAGAACCGCACAAGACGCCTGGTGCGCGAGCCCGCAGGACGGCAGGAGAAGGGCGGGCCCTGGACACGCGTGGGGGCCAGCTGGGGACTTGGCGCTGGAGCGGGAAGCGAACCCGCAGCACGCGCTTCAGGGAGCCGAGCGGAGCCGGCATGCACGCAGCGGACACACACCCCAGCCCCCGAGGGTGGTCCTCGAGCAGCAAGACCCCGGCACCTCCTCCCCATCGGCCCGCCTCCCCAGGGCGACCCGAGCGAGTCCGCTCTGCACGTGCAGGGAGCTCAAAGCGCGACAGCACAGGCGACCGAGTGCACAGACAGGAGCCAGTCAGCATGCGTCACCGAGGGGTCGAGCCCCTCCGCCCGTCGGCACAGCCTCGCTACAAACCTCAGCACCAGCACCCGCCTGCACCTGCTGAGGGCTCATGGTTGTCACTCTCAGTGTCAGTCGGAAAAGGACAGTGACACTTCGCCAGCGGGTGCAAAGCAGATGCTGGTGTTGCAGGACGTGATGCAAGGCAGCAGCTCCCGGGACCCTCGTCACCGGTGCTGAAGCCCTCACAGGGACCGTCAGGCTGACCTGATGCTCAGGCCCACAGCCTCAGGTGCACAGTGGAAGAACATCCCATTGCTGTCCCCGACTCTGCGCAGGACAGGCTTCTGAAGGTGACAAATCGGGGCGCCTTGGTAGCTCAGTCTGTTAAGCGTCCGGCTTCGGCTCAGGGCCACGATCTCATGGTTTGTGGGTTCAAGTCCTGCGTGGGGCTCTGTGCTCATGGCTCAGAGCCTGGAGCCCAGAATCCAAAGCAGGTCTCCCTCTCTCTGTGTCCCTCCCCTGCTCACACTCTTTCTCTCTCAAAAATAAACAAACATTTAAAAAAAGAAAGGGGCGCCTGGGTGGTGTAGTCTGTTAAGCGTCCGGCTTCAGCTCAGGTCATGACCTCACAGTTTGTGGATTCGAGCCTCGCTTCAGGCTCTGTGCTGACAGCTCAGAGCCTGGAGCCTGCTTCAGATTCTGTGTCTCCCTCTTTCTCTGACCCTCCCCTATTCGCACTCTGTCTCAGTCTCAAAAATAAATTACATAAAAATAAACAAATAAATAAATATATTAAGAAAAATAATCAAGGCGGCAAAGTAACGCTGAGCCCCAGCGCGGGCGCGGGCTGCATGCCCGCTGACTTACCAGGGCCTCCACTCCATGGGGAGCGGGGCCACGATGCCCTCCCGCGCCAGCCACATCAGCTCCGGCTCCTTGATGGGATCAATACCGATCTCCCTGGCGAATTCAACAATCTCTGCAGGAAGAGGGGGATGATGAGAAAGTAACAAAGTGGATGGAAAAAAAAAGATAATCACAATCAACCTTGTGAAACAATAATAGACGTGTTGGTCTCCATCCCCAGCTCCTGTTACTGTGTGATCTTTGACCTGAGGTCCTGACGGAGCTCCTAAAACCCCAGGAACTCTCTGAGTAACAGAAGCCTCTTTTCTTCCATGAGGTGACTCTGGGTGGGCTCCTGGATGCGGGCGGGTCACCAGGAAGACAGAGCCGTGATCTGAAGCTTGGAACTTTCGGTTTCACCTCGACTCTCCGGAGAGGGGAGGGAGGCTGGAAAATGACTTAACGATCGATCGTGACTTCGTGAAGAAGCCTCCACAAAAGTCCCTAAACTACGGCGCTCAGAGAGCCTCTGGGTTGGCGAGCACACCCACATGACCTCACCCTGCGCGTCTCTTCATCTGGCTGTCCAATCCCATCCTTTATCGCTTCCTTTACTGTGGGATACACGGTCAACGTACGTGTTTCCCTGCGTTCTGTGACCTGTTCTAGCAAGTCATCAAACCCAAGGAGAGGGCAGGGGACTCGGGCGTGTAGATCGCAGGTCAGAAGTACCAGGGACAACCTGGGACTTGCAAGCAACGTCTGAAGTTGGGGACAGTCTTGTGTGACTGAGCCCTCGCCTGCGGGATCTGACGCTCTCTCCAGGAAGACAGTGTCAGAACGGAGTTGAATTGCAGGACCCGCAACTAGTGTCCGAAGAAAACCAGGCATCTGGTGCCAGCACTGTGAGTGTGAGACTAAAGGAAAAGACTAAAGGTGTTTTTCCCAGACAACTTTTTTTCTGCTTCACCTTTACTTTCCAAACTTCCTTACGTGAGCAGGTGCTGTCTCTAATTATAATAACAAACACACCTAATGCTGTCTTCTTAAATTACAAACGGTACACCTGGGCCAGGCGCGCTACAGCCACACTCCACGAGCGTCACGCGAAGCGGAGAATGGCAAGGCAAAACTGTAAGACCAAGACGCCCGGTGACGCGGCCAGCACCGTCCTGGTTGAGGGCAGCCTTACCAGGACACAAGCTCCAAAATCCTGGGGCACAAATGCTCGTCGCTCAGTCAACAAGCAGGGACTGAGCAGCTAGAGAGGACTGAGCCGCTCGGGGACCTTACCAACGCACGCAGGGAGCGCCAGCCGAGGGCTCCGGGCCTTCGTGGAGACGCGCACCGCGGCCCGGCCCGGGGTGGGTGGGGGGGGAGCGGAGGCAAAACAGTGGCTGTTTGCGCCCAGGGCCAGGGAGAGCCGAGCGGGGACAGCGAGAGGGTCCGCGGGCAGCCTCTGCTCCACGAAGCGGCCTGTCTCTTTTCCACTTCTTCGACGTCCTGTGGACTCTCATGCTTGCGCCGTGCTCTCCGGGAGCCACGCGTTTAGAAAGCTCCGTCGCCAGAGCTCGGGAGGAACGGGAGATCCATGCACTGAGCTCAGAACCATCGCACCGAGAGGGGAAAGACAGAGGAGCCAACCAGCTCGGCTAGGCGCCCAGAGCCCCCAGGAATAAGGAAACAAGGAGCCCGGGGGCATCGACGCCCCGGCCGGAGAGAGCCCAGGCCAGAAAGGCAAAGCTCGATGGGTTCGCTCCACAGAGAAGGTGGAGGTTGGCACACCTGGGCACCAGAAAGGAAAAAGCACTTTTTCAAAGGACCAGCTGAAGTCTGGCTGGCCGGAGCCTTGTTCACGGGTTTCACGAATAGTTCCTGAGCGCTTCCTGTGCGCCATGAATAAGGTCTCGTCCTCACTCCTCGAGTCTACATTCTAGTAGAAGAAACAGCCAGTAAAGAAGCAAACAGGACACCTGGGTGACTCAGCCAGTTAAGCGTCTGACTCTTGATTTTGGCTCAGGTCACGATCTCAAGGTGGTGAGATTGAGCCCCGCGTTGGGCTCCACGCCGGATGTGGAGTCTGCTTGACATTCCCCGCCTCCCTCTGTCCCTCCCCCGTACTCTCTGCTCTCTCTCTAAAAAAAAGATGAAGTAGTAGTAAACAGATAAATATACAGGGGTGAAAGCTTCTGGTAAAGGAAGTAAATGACATATGAGAGAGAGAACCTCAAGGTGGAGGGGACACTCCTTGAGAGAGGGTCAAGGGAAACCTCTCAGAATGGAACACAGCTGAAACCTTTAGGAGACAAGGGGCTGGCCACGCAGAGCACCGAGGAGAGAGCACTGAGGCAGAAGAGCAGGTGCAAAGGCCCCGCGGCAAGCAGCAGCTTGGCCCACTGGGGACTGTCAGAAACACCATGAGACTGGCAGAGAGCAAGGGAGAGTGGCACAGGTGCCCCTGCACAGCCACGCAGTCGCACGAGCCCTGCCCTGCCACTAAGGGTGTTCTGCCGAGCATAACGGAAACGACTAAAAGCAGAGTCCTGGTTTGATCTGCTCTCCGCTGCGAGAACACGGCTCTGGTGCAAGGAGCAGCGCCCCCGGCAAGGGTACGAACAGGGGGGCTAACAGGAAGCTGCACACAGTCCAGAGAGAAAAGTGGCGGCTTGAGCCTAGACCGTCTCAACTTGGACCGAGCAGAAGAAAGTTTTTATAGACGTCCTTAGAACATCGTCAGGGCCCCATTCACAGAGCAAACAAAAAAGATAAAATACGCAAGAAGTACACTGAGCAAGAAATGTGTGAAAACCTGCAGGAAACGCAGGTCCCTCCTGAAGAACAGGAACAAACGCCAGGGGCAGGAAGGCCGTGTTCTAGGGGAGGAAGGCTTGCTACAGACGCCAATCCTCCCCAGGTTCACTCGTAGATGAGACACAATCTTCTCCAAAATACCAACAGTTCTCCCATCCAGAGCCCTCCCCAGGACCGGACACGGTGATTCTCAAGTTCCCAGGAGACAAGACAACCAAGAAGACTTGGGCAGGGGTGCGGGGAAAGCCGCGGGGCACACCGGCCCCGCTGGATGAGAGAACGCGTCACGGAGCCCCGGGACCCAAGAGTGCGGTGCTGGCATGTGAGCGAGTCCAGGGGAAGACAAGGAGGCAAACACAGTCGCCGGCGCCCGGTCGGTGGGGGAGACGGGCCACCATGACAGGCGTGGGGACGCCCACAGGAGAACATGAGAGCAGTGTGTGTCCGTGCAGCAGGGGAGGCAGGCTTTTCTGACTGTGATGGGCATTCCGAGGCCATGGGAGAACGGACTGATACACTTAATGTAAAAATTAAAAACTTTCATACAGCAAACAAATAAAAATCCTACGCTACATGCAAAGTCCGGGGGCTCTGGGAGTGCAAGAATTCCTTCCCTCTCTCCAAACAGGCCTGCAAACCCCCTGAACTGTGTGCCCAGGTCCCTACCATGTGACAGTTTCAGAGGCCTTCACCCCCCAACGTAGCACAGAGCTTCCCAGTGTGGGCCCGTTTGTTAGGACCCCTGGGTGTGGGTCCCGCTGCACCGCTCAGTACACCTGTGACTGGAGGGAAATGACAGAGCTTTTCTGTGCCTCGGTTTCCTCATCTGTAGAATGGGAATGATAATAGTACCCAACTCCTGGAGTTGCTGTGAGGCTTGAAAAGGAAATACACGTAAAGTTCTTACCACAGAGACTAGCACGCAGGCGCACTCAATAAAGTCTGTTATTACTGTTAATAACATTATTGTTGTTGTTTTAAAAAATGACACTGGGGTCACCCCTGGCCTCAGGACGCAACGTACCTCATGGCATCTTCTAATATACTTTCATTTATATTTGCTAACGATGGGTCTTTTTTTTTTTTAAAGATTTCATTTCTGAGTGATCGCTATACCTAACATGGGGCTTGAACCCTAGATCCCTGAGATCAAGAGCCGCATGCTCCACTGAGTCAGCCCAGAGCCCCTTTATTTTCATTTAAAATTAATCATTAGGGCGCCTGGGTGGCTCCGTTGGTTGAGCATCTGTATCCTGATTTCAGCTCAGGTCAAGATCTCACGGTTCGTGGGATCAAGCCTCGTGTCAGGCTCTGCACTGACAGTGCGGAGCCTGCTTGGGGTTCTCTCTCTCCCTCTCTCCGCCCCTCCCACATGCACACGCACACCCTCTCTCGCTCTCAAAATAAATAAACATTTAAAAATACAGTAATCATGGACCTAACCCAGGGTCAGCAAACTTTTCCCATAAAGGGCCAGACAGGAGGATCTCCGCTGGGCGGGTGGGCGGGTGGTGTGGCGCTGCTCCCATGCCCACACCGCACACAGCCACAGACCACACAGGCCAATAAGCACGGCTGTTTTCTAATACAACTTTATTTAAGAGAGCGCAGCAGGCGAGGTGAAGCCCGTGAGTTAGTTTTCCAAGCCCTGATCTAACCAAATACACCGAGCAGCCCTGTACGCGCACCGTACTCGGTATTAGAACAAAACTGAACCAGGGAGAGCTCCTGCCCTCGGAGAACTCGGACGCCCCCCAGACCCCTTACCTTGCTCACTGGGGATGTACAGCTCATCGTAATTTTCCTCCAGGACCAGCTGGTCTCCCATGCGGGTGGGTCCTCTGGCCATGATAGGTCTGGGCTCGAACACCTAGGTCCCAAAGACCCGAAGAGAAAATCAGTGACCAACCTTAAAAGGAGAGAGACCAGAGCCAGGTCATGAAGCACCTGGGTCCCACCCGACCCTGCAAGCCAACTTAGCAAATCTTCCAGACCCCAGGGAGAGCGAAGGGTGGGGCCGGTGGCTTGGAACCCCTGAGACACGTCTCCCGAGGGCTTGCTCACTACTCAGTGGGTCACAAAAGGCCTGGAACCCCAAGTCTCTCTCGAGAGTGTGATTTCATACCCCGGCCCCCCCCACTGTGGGAGAAATAATTAACAGTCTAGGATCGCAGCAAGCGAACCCCAGTGGCACGGAAACAGTGGCACCACGCCCACCATATGCCAACATATCCCAGCGCAGCCACACGGTCTGGACACATGTCCCCACTCGCACTCGACAACGCCCACGGGGAGCGTGCAATCTGGCGGAAGCAGCGTGCACAACTTCCACAACAGAAGGAGAAGAGAACACCGTCCTGCTCTGGCAGTGCTGAGAGAGGAGGGGCGGAGGAAGGCTTTCTGAGCGCTGGGTGCCAAGGGCAGACCAGGGTCGTGCTCGTGGGGGGGAGCTGTGCCGGCAGAGGGGACGTCGGGGCAGACAAGCCGCTCTGGAGTGCGGGGCGCAGCGTGCGTGGCAGGGGCTGGCATGGAGAGCCAGGTCACGGAGAGCCCGGAAGCCCATGCGGAAGTCCAACTCTCCCCTGCGGCACAGGAGAGCCGCTGAGGGCCCGGGTGGGAGGCCTCGGTGTAGGCTGTGCGCTCCGGCAGGGGCGGCCGGCAGGACCGCGGGAGTAGGACGAGCATCAGGAAACCCACGGCGGAGGCTGCTGTCTGGGTGGGGGACGATGAGGGCACTAACTAGGCAGGAGCAGAGAGGAGAAGGGGCAGGTACTGTGCGTGCAGGGCTACGAGGGGCAGGCAGGGGGCAGGGGCGGGAAGAGTCCAGCTTGAATCCCAGGTCTCTAGCTCCAGGGATGGGACAGCGTCAAATTCTTCCACTGATGAGCTGGTACCGTTCCCTGCTCCTCCCTTCCAGGTCACAACTCTCCCCTGTGGCGGCTCCCGCACGGAGGCTCCCAGTGACGCAGAGGCACGTCCCCCTGAGAAGTGGCTGCGGGAGCGTGTCACCGCCACGCTGGGGGGGGGGGGCCGGCAGGGGCGGGGGCGGCGGGAGCCCCGAGGAGCGGGGCCTGAGCTCGCGGGTCCACCCGGGGCAGTGAGCGGACACAGCTCTCTTCCAGCGGGCAAAGTGAGCAGAAAGGCCCCGTCATCAAAAAGGAGGTGTGGGGGCGCCTGAAGGGCTCAGTCGGTTAGGGGCCGACTCCGGCTCAGGTCGTGACCTCACCTCACTGTCTGTGAGTTCGATCCCCGAGTCGGGCTCTGTGCTGACAGCTCACAGCCTGGAGCTGCTTCGGACTCTGTGTCTCCCTCTCTCTCTGACCCTCCCTGCTCATGCTCTGTCTCTCTCTCAAAAAAATAAACATTGAAAAAAAAATGTTTAAAGGAGGCTGTGTCCTGTAATGAGTCCTCAGGAAGTAGCCAAGTCTGGTGGCTCTGAATCTAAGACCGCTGGAGAGGGGCTCCTGATAAACAGCAAAGGCCATGTGAGGGACTGTCACCGCGCCCTCTCTGCACCCTGAGCGCTGACAGATGGGGCAGGAAGGTATCCTGCCTGAGGACTCACAAGAGACAGCTCCCTCTGTCGGGCCGCCGGAGCCAAGGGGGTGAGGTTCTGCCCCCTCCCGGTCCCACCAGGGCACCTCCAAGCAGCAACTTCGCGCCTTAGGAAGAAAGGCTAACGGATGCAGCCTCCTCCCCTACAGCACGGAAGCCCAGGTGGGGATCTGCGTCCCGCCCTAAGAGCCATAATGTTCCACGCACACGCACGCCGACGCTGAGAAAGCAGAGCAGAAAAGCACCAGGAACCAGGGCAGCTGATGTAGCTGAAGGAGCCACAGGAACCTCGAATTCTCTGAGTTGGGGCGGAGAAAGGGAAAGAATCCCGGGGGACGGAGGGTCCCTAGCGGCCCGAACACCAGGGCAACCACGTTCGATGCAGCCGGCTGCGGCCTCTCACAGGGCGGGTGGCAACCATCTCTGAGCATCTCAGAAACGTTTCATCTCCCTAGACACACCCCATCTCCGGAAAGCACGGGGCAGGCGACATCTGACTGGGGCAGGATGCCCACTTAGCTATATTGAAATGCCAGAAGATCCTGATAAACCCAAATTTAGGGGTCACTCAAATATGAAACCTTCCGCCAAAAAAGGTGAAGACACGAGCTGGGCGATCTTCCGCCTCTTTTCTCTGCCTGGCCGGGCTTCAGAGGGGGATAAGGACGGGACCAGAGGGCAGGAACTATAGGAAGGAGGAGGAGGTGGGAAGAGAGGTCATAACATTTAATGGCTACTAGAGATCGTTGATTCATGTGAGAAATATTTATCGAACACCTCAGTTTACTTTTTTTTTTAATGTTTGTTTATTTTTGAGAGAGAGAGAGTGGGGGAGGTGCAGAGAGAAGGGAGGGACATAGGGTTCCAGGCGGGCTCCGTGCTGACAGCAGCGAGCCCGAAGTGGGGCTCAAACTCACGAACCGCAAGATCATGACCTGAGCCGAATCTGACGCTCAACCGACTGAGCCCCCCAGGAGCCCCTAAATGTACCTTGGGCTGGACGCTGGAGATGCAGTGGTGAGCAAAAACACCCGCACGCCAACAGAGCGCACACGCGTGCACGATTCCTTCCTCCACTCTGCCTGAACAAGTACGAAGAAAGTTCAGCAAGGGAGAGAAAAGATTTCCTGGAGAGGGCACCGGGGAGAAGGCGGAAGACACCGGAAGTGATTAGGTAGCGGTACTTGAACATGGGACTGGGAGCAGTACTGGCTTTGAATCCCAGCTCTGCACTTACCAGCTGGGCAAGACACCTCAGTTTTCTCATCTACAAAATGGAGAACAATGCCTACTGCCAAGGCGTGTGCGAACTAATTATCCAGTCCATGTAAAATACTTGAAACGCAGTAACATCTCAATAAATGTCGGTCGTTGTGGTCATTACTATTTACATGTGTGAAAGGCTAATTCTACACTGTTCCAGAAGACAGCTCTCATACCAGGGAACGAAAGTTAATGCCGTTGGGACATTCAGTGACACTTACTGAACACCTACCCGGGGCTGGCACTGTGCTAACTCCTAGGGCTCCAGACGTGATTCCACAAGGCCCTGAACGCCAGCTGATCCCGGTTGAGAAGCCAAACGCACGAAGACAAGACCACATAACGCGCTAAGCACACTGAGGGAAGGAACAGGAAATGCAGCAGGGAACTGAGGGAAGGATGGCGAATGTCACTCTGGAGACCAGGGGACGCGTCACAGCGCAGAGGGCCACGGAGACGGCTCTCAGAGAACAAGCAGGGCTCCTCAAGATCAGGGAATATGGGGACGTAAGGCAGAAGAAAGGCCGTGAAGGCCACGAGGCAGGAAAGACCACAGTGGGTGCAGAGAATCCATTCTCACAACGGAAGCCTGTATTCACTGAACATTTCCTGTGTTCCATGGCCCGTACTAATACTACGCACCCACCATCTCCTGTCACCCTCTCAAACGGGTAGAAGTTGCTTTCCCAGGGGCGCCTCGATGGCTCAGTTAGGCGTCCGACTCGGTTTCGGCTCAGATCACAATCTCGGGGTTTGGGAGTCCGAGCCCCGCGTCAGGCGCCGTGCTGGCAGCGCAGGGCCTGCTTGAGATCCTCTCCCTCTGTTTGGGCTCTCTCGCTCTTTCAAAATAAACTTTAAGTTTAAAAAAGAAAGAAATTCTTCTTCCCATTTTCAAATAAGGAAAGTGAGGCTCAGCAAGGTTAAATAAAAGAACTTGGCCAAGTTTCCGCTGGTATAAAGGGCACAGAACACGCACACAGCCGCGTGGACACGCCCGAAGCCTGAGCGCCTAACCGCTCACACGTGAGCAGAACCCAAGGGGTAACGGGAGGCGGCGCGGCGGGAGCAGGCCTACAGCGAGGGCGCGCGGCGGGTCCTAGGGGCCGGGGAGGACCGAGGTCCCATCCCGCGCGCGATCGGAAGCCACCACGGGTTTCACAAAGGAGACTGGCACGGTCCGACCCGCAGCCCTGAAAGCCGCTTTGACCGCGGCACAGGAGCGCATTTGGGGAGGCAGGACTAGAAGCGGAGGGAAGCCGTCCTGAAAGCCCAGGCTGGAAATTATGAACGGAGTCGGCGGCCGTGGGATGGCGAGGAAGGACCGACGAGTCGGCGGCCGTGGGATGGCGAGGAAGGACCGACGCTCAGGGCATCAGGGGGCGGAATCACTGCACTTGGAGCCTGCGGTCGGCGGGGGGGGCAGGGCACGAACGCCGGCCCGACAGCCCCACCTGGCACCCTCTCTCGAGGGTAGGAAACGCCCATCAAACGTTTGGTGCCCAAAGCAGCGGAGTGGATTCCAGGCGCAGACCCGGCCGAGCGGGCGGGGACGCGGCCACGACCGGGGGGCGCGGCTCAGGGGCGCCGGGCGCTGGGGGAGGCGGGCGGCTGGGGAGCCGGCCAGCAAGCGGGCCTGAGCTCGGGGAAGAGGTCTGGACCTGCGCCGGCTGCCGTCTACACCGCCGTCGGGCCGAAATCACCCGGGGACGGTCTGCGGGGAGCAGGGAGGCGAGGCCTGCGAAGCCCGCCGAGAAGCCGCGGAGGCCCAGGGGGGGCTGCGGTCCCGGCTGGAGGCGCAGAGTTTGGATCCACGCGAGGAAAGGAGAAAACAAAACCCCAACCGTCCCGACTTCCCCGGCCGGCCTGGCCCCGGATTCGGACCCGGGGGAGGCCTCCCCGGAGGCGGGGTCCGAGCGGGCTCCGGACGCCGAGCCTCACCCTCCGGCCCCTGACAGGACGAGTCAACGGGCGCCGCGGCCAGCTCGCAGGCGGCGCTCGCTCCCCGCCGGCACCGCGGCCCCGCCGCCGCCCGGGAGGCTCCGCGGGATGCGCCCCGGCCCCGCCGCGCCTCCGGCCCTTCTCCCGCCAGTTCCCGCCCACACCCGCGCTCACCCCGCGCCCGGCCTCCCTCCGCGCCCCGCCCCTCCCTCGAGCAGTCCTCACCGGCCCCCCGCCGCGGGAGGCCCCGGACGACCGCTCCCGGCGGGCCGCGCAGCTTCCCCAGCGCCACCCCGGCTCCCCGCTTCCAGGGACGCCGGGGTGTTGCCCTGCAGCCGCCAACAGCCGCTTCCGGAACGGGCGTCCACCCAGCAACTAAGAGTCCCGCCTCTACGCGGAGCCGATAGGCCGCTGGACGAGGGCTGTGGCACTGAATTGGCTAGCGGTCCCGTCGGGTCGCGGAGGAGTGCTGCACGTTTCCCGTTGCACGATGGGAGATGTAGTCCAAGATAGTTGCTGGAGGGGCCACAAGGGGTCATTAGAGAGCTCTGGATTTGGTTATGAGGGGAATTTCTTCCTGGGCAGGAAAGGGGCATTCACAGTATTTATAATAACATGAATTAACTATGGCAATCTATTTCTCATAATTTTTTTAAATAGGCTCATGCCCAGGTGGGGCTTGAACTCCCCCACCCTGAGATTAAGAGAGGATAGTACACCCCCTGAGCCAGCCAGGCACCCAGCCACCAGGTCATCACTTTTTTTTTTTTTTTTTTGAGAGAGAGAGCAAAAGAGAGAGAGCGAGCCGGGGAGGAGCAGAGAGAGGGGGGCCGAGGATCAGAAGCAGGCTCTGCACTGACAGCAGTGAGCCCGATGTGGGGCTCGAATTCATAAACCATGAGATCATGACCTGACCTAGTCAGAGGCTCAGCTGACTGAGCCACCCAGGTGCTCCCCACAACCCATCATCATTTATTAAGTAGTGTGATTAATATCAGGTGAATGATACACTGATCATCATTAACCCATTGAGGCCTTAATAAACAAAGAAATGTGCGTGTCAGCTGAGAGGAGACCACCTCCCCCAACTCCAGCAAAAGAACTGGCTTCCCCGTGCTCTGAATACATCAGTGAGCGCAGTGAGCACCTGACCGGGACTTAAGAGCCCCGGCCTCCGCTGCTGATCTTTTCGACCAGAGCACAGGGCTCAGTTTGTGTTTGCAACATCGGGGAAGATAGCGTCTCTCACGCTTGTTTCAAAGAGTCCATTTAAGAAGAAAAAAGTGACGCAATGTACAGCCACTCCCCAAGCTCTGTCCGGCAGAAAGGTTGCTACTAATACAATTCCAAAGAGCTTCATTTTGTTTCCATGGAGGGCAAATCTCTTCTCTCAAGTGTCCTCCACCTGAGGGCCAAGGCACATCGATGAGGAACTGGGGGACAGAGCAGTGAACTCCCCAAGTGAAGAGAATGAGTCAACCGGAGCAGCTCCTGCCTGGCTCCGCTGCCGAGATGGCTCTGGCTCCTACCACCTCCTGAAACCAGTCCCAGCACCCCTGACCCCAGAATGTGAAACTCAAACTGTTGTCTCTGTCGACCCTACACCAGATATCCAGAACGGATTCCTCGTGTTTGTCCAGCTCTTTCTGTGGACTTCCTTTCTTCTGCCGGCAGACGGCAAATCCCTGCCCCCTCTTCCTCCACCCCCCCCCCTCCTCAGCAGTCTAGCTCAGGGGCCACGAGGACAGAACGGGGATGGAACCCTAAGGGTTCACAAGCTCGTCCACCATAGACCTCGTACAAAACAAGAGGCACCTGGCGGCTCAGTCAGTTAAGCGGCCATCTTAGGCTCAGGTCATGAACTTGCGGTCTGTGGGTTTGAGCCCCGCATCAGGCTCTGGGCTGACAGCTCGGAGATTGGAGCCTGCTCGGATTCTGTGTGTCCCTCCCTCTCTGCCCCTCCCTTGCTTATTCTGTGTCTCTCAAAAATAAATAAACATTTTTTAAAAATTTAAAAAAAAACAACCATTTGCAGACCTGGCCTCTATGTCCAAGAGCCTCTTATCAACCTGGTTGATTTCATTTGCTGTCAAAATTCTTAACTTTTATTCCTTAGCATGAATCCCTTTCTATCTCTTGGGGAGAACTAATAAACTCAGGGTCACCAAGGGATTAATGGGCTTATCCCCACACTGATAAACAATTTGCATTTTATCAGGTTTCCCTGTAGGTTGGTTCTATGAAATGCAACCAATTTATAAAATGCCCTCAGGCAAACATAATCAAGAAAGCATATCTTTGGGCGAAAATAACAAAAATGACACACCGACTGATAGGCCAGTAATATATCCAACGAGTAAGGAAGAGAGATTGAGAAGTTCATATATTGTACATTATGATCTGCACTCAAAGATGTGGGAGGAAGAGGGGCGCCCGAGTGGCTCAGTTGGTTAAGCGTCTGACTTCAGCTCAGGTCATGATCTCGCGGTTCGTGGGTTTGAGCCCCGCGTCAGGTTCTGTGCTGACAGCTCAGAGTCTGGAGCCTGCTTCACATTCTGTGCGTCCGTCTCTCTCTGACCGTCCCCTGCTCACACTCTGTGTGTGTGTCTCTCAAAAATAAATAAACATTAAAAAAAAATTTTTTTTAAAGATGTGAGAGGAAGAAAACTAAATTGGCCCCAAATTTAATGCTGTACCCCCAAGTCAAAAAGTTAGAACATTTTCTTCTCTTTTCACTGTTTACTTGTAATATACAGAAAATCAACCCCATCATAAGAAAACATTTGTTAATCCTCCCATTTTTAAGTATATAAATACATGAAATGCTCCCTCTACTCTTTCAATCCACCATATTTTTTTAAATGTTTATTTATTTGTTTTGAGAGAGAGAGAGAGAGAGAGAGAATCTCAAGCAGGTTCCGAGCTATGAGCATAGTGCCTAGCACAGGGCTCTGTCTCAAGAAACTGTGAGATCATGACCCCGGCGGAAACCAAGGGTCAGACATGTAAGCCACTGAGCCCCCCAGGAGCCCCTTAATCCACCATATTTAAAACAGAAAACTGCGCTTCTCTGTCCCTTCTCTGCTCCATCTCCCCCCACAGTATACGTCACCATCTGAAACACTGTGTATCGTATTGCTTTACCATCGCTTTCCCTGTATAGAATGTAAAGCCCACGAGGACAGGGGTTTTGTCCGTTCTGGCATCGCTGTATCCACAAGGCCCAAAGCTGTGGTTAACGTGTGAGCAGGCTCCCCACACACATGTGCCGAACCAACACATGCGCCGATGAAGGACGGAAGTGCACGCTTCAAGGGAAACCACTGTTGACATTTCCGTTCCCATCTTCCGGACTTCTTAATGTTTATGCGGATGCACACGTACATATGCCCATGTGCTCACTTTTTATTTTTGCAGAGATGAGATCATAATGTACATATTATTCTACAAATGTGCTTTTTTCACTTAACACCTTTCAAGGCGAGGTCATCGTGAGTTACTCCATTCTTTACAAAGGTTCAGGAGGCATCCGTTAAATGAGGGTCTCCTTCCCTGCTGATACTCATCTATTTTTGTTTCCAAAGTGTTTGCACTGCACACGTGCTGAAATACAGCTATATTCGTGATAGGACCGAGAAGTGACATTGCTCAAAGCATTTACATTTTTTACATTTCAATAGAGATTGCCAAATTTCTCGCTAAAGTGGAATAATGTTAATCCAACCAACACTTTCACCAACACCAAATATTTCCAATGTGAGGCAAAAAAAAAATGGTGATTGTATCCAAATACGGCTGTGATTGCATTCTTTCATGTTAATGAAGTTGAACTTTTCCCACATGTTCACTGGCCATTTGAATTTCTTCTCTTAGTTACCAACTCACATTCTTTGTTCGATTTTCTACTAGGTTGGCTGAGGGGGGTTACTGACTTGTAGAAGCTCTTTGTATATTATAGACATTAACGCTTTGTTTCTTTATTATGTGACAAATGTCTCCTAGTCTGTGACTTATCTTTTAACTTTGTAAATGTCATTTTTCATGTTGTAAATGGTGTCGTGGTAACACTAGTAACGGAGCTTTATAGAGCATTTACAATACACCAGACGCCGTTCTCAGCGCTCTGCGTGGGTTATCTCACCTGAACCTCACACCACAGGGGTGCCTGGCTGGCTCAGTCAGGAGAGCATGCGACTCTTGATTTCAGGGCTGTGAATTTGAGCCCCATGCTGGGTATGGAGAATACTTAAAAATAAAATATTTTATTATTTTTTTAAAGTTTATTTTAGACAGAGAGAGAGAATACAAGTGGGGGAGGGGCAGAGAGAGAGGGAGACACAGAATCTGAAGCAGGCTCCAGGCTCTGAGCTGACAGCACAGAGCCCGATATGGCGATGGAACTCATGAACTGTGAGATCATGACCTGAGCCAAAAGTCAACCAACCAACTGAACCTCCCAGACGCCCCTAAAAATAAAATATCTCAAAATAAATCAGTAAATCTTACATCATGAGGTATGTACTACTGCTCTCCCCATTTTACAAATGAGAGCATTCAGAACTAGAACGATAGTTTCCACGTGGCAGAACCAGACTGGGAACCCCAGAAGTCTGGTTCTGTCCGGTCCCGCCTCGGCCTGCAGGGTGGTAAATCGGGTCCGTAGGTTTCCTGAGGGAGGGAGAGAGAGTAGGGCAGGAAGGGGAGCACAGAGAGTGAGGCAAGACAAGCGATTTCTGATCAAGCCCCCTTTATTGAGAAAATATCCACACCTTTATAGGGTCTGGGGCAGGAAACTGACCCAGGTTGGTTGCCAGGTAACAGAGTCAAATGATTATTAGAAAAAGGGGAAACCAAAACTGAAACTCCAAACACAGCATCAAAAGGAGAGCCCAGACTTGCGGTCTGCAACGCTGGGCAGGGGTGCGATTAACACTGCATAAGTCTGAATGTGGCTGATCTTTTGTTCAATTTGGCTTCTCCCGTCTGGCCCAGTCTGGCCGTCTCCAATGCCTGGATCAGGAAATGCGCTCTCCTGGCCTCTAGATGTTAATCTTGTTTTTCTGGCCGGACCCCATAGGGAGTGACATATCCTTGCCTGAGGTGGCCAAACTCGGCAGCTCCCTACATGGTTCTATAGAAGTTTTAAAACCTTAAGTGGTCAAGGGCCACCTGGGTGGCTCAGTTGGTTAAGCATCTGACTTTGGCTCCAGTCATGACCTCACGGTTCAGGAGTTCGAGGGTTCAGGAGTTCGAGCCCCGTGTCAGGCTCTGTAGTTACAGTGAGGGGCCTGGTGCCTGCTTCCGATTCTGTGCCTCCTTCTCTCTCTGCCCCTCTCCCACTAGTTCTCATTCTCTCCCTTCCTCTCTCTCTTTCAAAAATAAACATTAAAAGAATTTAAGTAGCCAAGACTGCCCATTAAAAAAACCCCATGAAATGAAACTCTAAGTTTTGTTAGAGAGACCTTCTTTAACATAAAATATTAGATACTATTTTTTTCTGTAGTTTTATCTTTCATGTTAAGCCATTTGATGTAGCTGAAGTTTGTTTTTACATGAGATAGAGATTTAGTTTTCTTTCCTTCCAAATGGATAGCCAATTGTCCCCAAAAGTTATTGAATAATATATCTATTTTCTTTTGATAAGAATGTCATCTTTATCATATACAGAATTCCCACACATACATTGATCTACTGGTTTTTATTGATTTATTTTTAAATAGTTATTTATTTCTGATAGAGTGCAAGTGGGGGAGGGACAGGATGAGGGGCCAGAGGATCTGAAGCAGGCTCTGCAAGGACAGCAGTGAGCCCGATGTGGGACTCAAACTCACAAACTGCAAGGTCATGACCTGAGCCGAAGTGAGACGCTCAACTGAATGACTGGGCCACCCAGACGTCTACCCCTCAATTGATTTTTATTTTTAAATATGTGTCTAATCATCTTACAGGTTAGGATTTCCTACTCATATCATATAATCTGCAAACAAGGATTCCTTTGCCTTCCAATGTGTTTTTAAATTGCTCTGCGAATTTATTAACCGATATTAGCACAACAGAGAGGGAACAAACCTCCCTAAACACTGTTCGCAGTTTCACAAGACAAACTGCAGGGGGGAAGCAACTTAAGAAGGGTCAACAGTGTTGGAGGATCTTGGCGGAGGCCCTCCTGGGGGAGGCGGACCTCTAATTTCTGCTGGGGGGAGGGTCCCGTTCCTGAAGAAGGCACGCCCATTGCCGACCTTCTAGCAGGGGAAGACCCCACCGGTGGGCCCACGGGTGGTGTCACACCAGGTAGAGTACCTGGGGGTGGTGGGGTTCAGTCCGCACTGCCTGGGGGGGCTCATCTCGGTGGGTGTGAGGTTGGGGCTCCAGCAATGCTGGCGGTAGCAACTGCTAGAGTGCCTCTTCCCTGCGGAGCGGTTCCTGTTGGGCTGGCCCCCGAACCTCTCGGTGGCACCTGCTAACCCAGCAGCAGCCCAGGGATTGCAACCCCAGCCGGCACTCCCTGCCCGCTGCCCTGCCAGCCCCAGGGCCTCCTGCAGGCCCAGCAAGGGGCACCCGAGCAATGCCAGTATCTCTGGGTCCTCCGCAGCTGTGGAAATCAAGTTCTCCCCTTGCGGCAAAACCGGACCCCAAACCCACTTTCCTTCCCCGACCCGGTCCCTGCCGGGTGTAAGCGGCCTTGGTGCGCTCCGGCCAACAGGCCAGTGGGCGTCTCTGGCGACCGCTCCACTCTGCCTGCTTTCTAATATTTACAGAATTTGTTTCTTTTTCTCATCTTCTTCAATTAGCTCGGCCGACCTAAACCATGTGGGAGGGGAGCAGGGACAGTGACCTTCTCTTTGCTAAGCCCGCCTTTCGCGGGAGGTCTCAGCCCTAGTGTTTTCTATGATTCTCTGTTGGCTGTTGAAGACGTTCCGCCTTCGCTTTTATCCAAACTGCTGAATTTCAACAGCGGCTTTCCGCGCTTGTTAAATGATATGTTGATGCGATCATGTGGCTCTTCTCCGTTTAGGCCATGAGAGCCATGAAGATTTTCGTCTTAAGCTCTTACCAGGTAATGCACAGACACTTCTCGCAGTGGTGGCACTGTGAGCTAGCTGACAGTGGCCGGTCACCCCGAGTCTGGCCGCAGGGACCCGAGAGGTCTTGGGGGATCACAGCATCCGGGGTGGAGGTGAGGGCAGGCCGAGAATCAAAGGCACAAGAAGATTCAGGTGGCAGCGACCCCTGGCTCTTACCTGCCCACAGACTGCAGGCTCCACGGGGGACGAAGGGCCCCTGCGCCTGTCCCTTTGGACCCCGCCTGTGCAGCTGGCGGCCCGGAATCTCCGTCACCCCTTACACTTGCTGCCGCAGTATCTGCCGTGGAAAGCCCCCCCCCCCGTTCTTTACAGCGCGTATGAACCGCCACCTCCACCCACGGAGTCAGCCCGACCCCCCAGATGGACCCCCCCAAATCCCTACTCCTTAGCGCCACGTCCTTTTGTGCGGCGCACGTGCATCTTACTTCTCTGCGTAGCCCCAGCGCCTGGAAGAATGTCTGGCATACAGTGGGTGCTCAATAAATGCAGAATGAGGGACTGACGGGATGCGCGGTGGGCCGCCCCTCTCGCTGGACGGTCCCGCCCGCCCTGCCGGGCCTGCAGGGTGGACTCCGCCTCGGCAGAGGGCATCCCAGACCCCTCGCCAGCCCCGGAAGCTGGGCCGCCAGCCCCGGGAAGACTACACTTCCCAGCGGTCCCAGGGAGGAGCGCGGCCGCCTCGGCTTTGACAGCCGCCGCCGCCAGTCTTTCCGCCTCCCCGGGCCGCCTGGGAGCCGAGGGCCGGGCGCCGGCGGCCTGAGCCCCCGCGCCGCGCCCGCCGCCCCCGCCCCGGGGGAGGGCCGCCCGCCGCCGCCATGCCCGCCCCCGCCCGCCTCCCGGGGAGCCCGGGCCCTGCGCCGAGGCCGGGCGCCGCGGGCCAGATGTAGCCGGCTTCGGATCCGTCTCCACCGCTCTCCGCCGGCGGATTTCTCCGGCCCGACCCCCCGCGGGCGCCGCAGCCCCGATGCCCCGCGGCTCGCCCTCCTGAGCGGCCAGCGCCAGCAGCGGGCGTCGGGGCGGGCGACGCAGCGGGACGCGGAGCGGGCCGAGCCCCGAGGGCCCGCAGGCCGGGCGCGCCATGGCCCGGGCGCTGCGCTGGCTGCTGCTGTGGATGGGCTCGGGCTTGCTGCCCGCCCCCTGCGCGCGGCCCGGCATCCGGCTGCCCCTGCGGAGCGGGCTGGGGGGCGCCCCCCTGGGGCTGCGGCTGCCCCGGGACGCCGGCGACGAGCGGGAGGAGCCCGGCCGCAGGGGCAGCTTCGTGGAGATGGTGGACAACCTGCGGGGCAAGTCCGGCCAGGGCTACTACGTGGAGATGACCGTGGGCAGCCCGCCACAGACGGTAAGGCCGCCGGGCCCCCCTGCGCGAGCGGAGGGCAGACAGGTGCCGGCCGGGCTGGATGGTGCGGGCAGGAGAGGCCTTCCCCCAGATACTCCCTCTGGGCTCTCAGCGGCAGCAGTCACCCCAAAGTTCCCCTTGCCACCTCCCTTCCCCTCAAGGGCCTCCCCGGCTCCGCATCTGACGGCCCTCCCCTGCCCCCAGTCCCACACGCACACCCCTCAGTAAGGGTTTGGGGCAAGAGGAAGGCTCCGGGGGGGATCCTGGCCCCGGGAAGGGTCCAGGCAGTAGGGGCGCAGTGAACAGGTGTCAGCCCGGCCAAGCCTGAGCCTCCCAACCCCAGCACTCAGGATCTTGGTCCCCCAACCTTCTCCCCGACTCTGGTATCCCGGGGACCTGGGGTCCTGGCCGTGATTCCCAGCACCCCGAGGACCCAGCAGCCCTGACACAGGCTGGATAAGCCCCTTGCTCCCAATGTCTGCGCTGCTGCAGGGACAGCATCGCCGGGTTTCCCGGCTCCTCCTGACCGCCGCTCCAGCCCAGATGCCCAGCCTCGAGCGCCCCTCCCCCTCCCCCTCCCCGGTGCATCCTGCACTCCGGCCCCTCCCCCTCCCCCGCGCGGCACAGCACAGACCAGAGGGGACTGAACTGAACCGGGAGAAAGGACAAACCGCAGCCCTGGCAGCCTGGAGCGGAGCCCCCTTCTCAGAGTGACCCTCCGTCCCCCAGCTGACAGGCGCGGGAGGAGGGGTGAAGGCAGCCTGGCGGTAGGGGGAGAAATCACGGCCAGCGCTCACCATCCTCCCAGTCCTTCACGCCACCTCCAAGGTGGCGGGCTGAGGCTGCACCCTCGCGCCGCTGTGGGTGGGCACCGTGGCCGCTGCCCTCCGGGCACATTTGCCTCCCCTGGGGGTGGGCCTGGGCACAGTGGCAGCGGTTCTGCATGTGCTGGTGCGTGTCACCTTGAATCCGAGCCTGCACATTTCTGTGAGGGCCCCCCCTCCCCGCCCCGGATCTGTGGGATCGGTGTCCGGTGTCCGGAGGCCTGTCCTTGGGAGGGTCCGTGAAGGTGGGGCTGCATGTACAGGGAACAGCCACGCTTGGCCCAAACTTCTCAGACGGCTCTTCCGCTGCTTCTGGGAGAAATGCAAACTTCCGTCAGTTACCTGCTGGAAGTGAGGCTTCCTAGGTCCCACCCAGGCCTACCTCCCACCTCCCGGGCTCATCCAAGGCTCTGGCCTCCCCCACGTGCCCCTTCTCCTCCCGGTGCATCATAACTCCCCCAGAAAGAGTCTGGAATCAGTGTGAAGATGGGCCCCTAGCAACCTGGGCCAACAGGGTGCCAGGTACTGTCAGCTAGCAGGGGGGTGTGGAGACGTGCAGCCCGCCTACCGCTCCCTGATCTGCTCCTGATACTCGGTCCTAGCCCGTGGCTGCCTGGGACCGGACACACAATGGGGC
>PJEM01005952.1:52309-76099 GCA_004023845.1 Helogale parvula
GGGGGGGGGGGGGGGGGGGGGGGGGGGGGCAGTTACTGCCCTCGCCCAGCCTCCTGAGACAGCGCATACATCACCCCCCCAGATATTGGCGGAGGGTAATTGCCCAGTGAATGTCAGTTCCTTCCCCCTCCTTCCTAGAGAGGAAGGTGGGCCTCCAGTTCAACACCGGCCCCAGGGACCATTGCCAGGGAGCCCACAGTCAGAGGGACTCGGGCTGCCCTGTGGCTGTAAACACAAGCCAAGGCCAAGGCCGGTCTGCGCTCTGTGGGGAGGCTGATCCCCCCCCCCACCCCGGCGGTCTCGAGGAGGCCCCTTCTGCTGGCCTGCCGGGGCTGTTTGGAGCAGCCGATGAGAAGGTGGTTGGCAGGTGCTCTGAACCTGGAACTCGGGGAGCACTTTCCACATGGCAGGAGACTAGGCGTGGGGGTTGAGAGCTGATCCTCAAAGAGACAGGAGGTACGTTTTCTGCCCATGAGGAGTGTAGAGCAGGAAAGCGTAAGTGCCGTACAAGGTCATCCAGAGCAGCGCTCAGACCTTTGCCACCAGGGCCTGCTACCCACGTAACCTCTCTAGCCCCATCCAAGACCTAGTGAGTTGGAATTTCAGGGGCCCTGGCTCACGTGTGAGGAGCACTGATCTGCAGTAGTACAAAGAGTGAGAGCTATAGGTGTTCAGGGGGTGAAATCAAGGAAGGCCTCCGGAGGAGGTGTGCTGTGAGCATGGTCTTGAAGGATGGACAGAGAGGGGAGGCTGTTCCCAGCGGGGAAATGGCACCTGTCACACGGAACTGTAACTGCACGTAGCTTGAATGTGCACTTCTTCCCACCCTTAGCCTGGGTCCGAGACCAGAGGACACACAACGAATGAGGAAATGAGACGTGTGTTTGGGCTCGTGCGCCTGTGTTCAGGAGGCAGAGAAAGCCAGTCCGGCTGATGCCACGGGTTTGGATAAATGGGCTAGAGCCACACTGCCAACTGCCTTCAGTATGAAGCTGTAAGGTTTGGACTTTGGTCTGCAGACATACAGGGAAGCTGGGATTTATTTGTGCAGGGGAAGGACACAGAGAAAGCAATCTTTTCGGAAGAGACATCTGAATTTTAGGGAGCCTAGAACCGAGAGCGGCAAGGGCAGGAGGTCTGTCACAGCGGCCCGGGGGCGAAGCGCTGTGACGCTGACGGCGTGTGACTGTGATAGGGTGTGAAGGAAGGAAGACCAGGATGCGGGGATGTTCCAGGACAGGACCTGGTGACACCTGTGTGAGGGGCGAGGAAGAGGACATTAGAGGTGATTTCAGGATTCTGATCTGGGGTGACTGGGGGACCATGTGAGGGACCAGGAAAGTCGTCGGGGGTGGGGGGGGGCTGGCTCATCAGTAATGGTGGACAGATGATGTGCATCTCTATGGTTACAGTTTACGTAAAGTTTTCAAATATATTCTATGTAGATGACTTCCTTCTCTACAGTCCTTCCTGCAAAATATGAAAATGGTCTTAGCACTCACAAGTTCCAGCAAAAGAAACAGGAAATGAAAATTTTAACAATCGGCCAGAAGACAGGCCAGGAAGCCGAGACCCTCTCACCTGGCTCGCTCTACTGTGCCGTGCCACCTGGCCGTGAGTCTGGGGGCGGAAGAGAGGGCTCGGCATGACCATTGCTTTGCATTCTCCCACGACACCTGCTCTGTGATTGCTGTTTTTGTGTTTGTTTCCCTCCCAAAACATCAAGCTCTTGAGGACAAGGTCTTTTGAAAAAAAATTTTTTTTGCAATGTCTTATTTCTCTTTATCGAATAGTTGTGATAGCGCCAGATTCAGAACATGCACCTGAAACACACTGAGCGAGTGAATAAATAAAGTGTAGGCCGGACGAATGGAACTCTCCATGGGGCTGGAAGTGCAGACCTGGAGCCCGTGGAGAAAGAAGCCCCTTCATCCTTTTCACTTAAATGAAAGGATATCATCTCATTCTAACGGAATGAGTGTCAGTGTCCAAGCCCCGGATAATACTTGTTAGGCTTGAGACCTGGGGGTAGTCGGGGCCGTTTAACAAATGTTTCATGAGCACCTACCGTGTGCAGGAGAGAAAAATAATGGCGTGGTCTTTGCCCTTGGAGAGCTTGCGATCCGGCGGGAGGCACAGACATATGAACAACTAAATAGCATATGAGACCGAAAGCATTTGGTACAAAGAGAAGAGCAGGGAGTCTTAGAAAGGCAGGAAAGAAGCGGCTACTACTGACAGGGTGCTGGGAAAGGGAGCGCTGAGTAGGGCAGGCAAGATGAGAAGCTTTGCGCTTTGGAGGCTGGAGGAGGGACGCGTCGTGGACAGAGGCAGTGGTCCGGGCTGAGGAGCTGGGGGCCGGGCGACAGGGGCGCCGTGCGGCCGAGTGGAGCCTGGGTTGTGCTCTGCAGGCCATCGGGAGTCCTGAACACGTGAGAAGGGGGTGGGCTCGTGTGGTTTGGGGTCTAGGGAAACGGCTCCAGGGTGAAGCGGGGCGGGAGGGTCGGACAGGACAGGGGGGACTGAGGCTTGGGGGGGTGGGTACTGAGTGGCTTGTCCGAAGAGACTCTTAAGGAAAACAGTCCAGGGCTTTGGGTTCCACGCCCACGTCCTGGGTCCTTCCCGGCGCTCTCCCGTCTGGGACATGCGGTGCCTCCAAGAGGCCAGTGGGCCATTCCCAGCGATGCATCGGCAGCTGGCTAAGCGCAGGGATGTGGAAACCAGGCGAGCGGTCCTGACTGGACGGGGGACGCGGGGGTCCTCTGCAGGGAGGTGGTCTGGAAGCCAAGTTGGCAAAGTTGTTCTTTGAGAGAGTGGGGCGGGGAGAGGGGGGGGAACTAGGGCAAGAATACTGAACAGAGACCAGGGCTCAAGGCAGCAACAGAACCAGGAGGGCTCAGGGTCTCAGAAACCAAGAGGGTCAGATGGTTTTCCGCTTCCCCTCCCTAAATTGGCTTTTAAACTGTGATTTGTGGGATTCTATAAACGGACCTCAAGGATGAAGGAGAAGGTCAGAAGGGGAAAAGGGAAAGACTTCGGAACCTCCACTCCTCCCACTGCCAGACCCTCCCCCTCTCCCCGCTCCCAAATCAGCTTGTGTTGTTGTTATACAGTGGGATTCCAGGTCCTTCCCTCCTTCCGTCCCTCCTTCCGTCCCTCCTTCCTTCCCTCCCTCCTTCCCTCCCTCCTTCCTCCTTCCTCCTTTCCTTCCGGTACTAAAAAGGTTGAAAACCACTGACCTCAGGGAACCACCACCCAAGCTAGACAAAGCAGGATTAGACAAGACCCCCTTCTAGGCTGCCCACCCAGCCCTGAGACCACAGCTGGCTGCAGGTTGCACCAGAGGGCGTCACCAGGACCCCCACACTTCTCCTCCTCTGCCTCCCCAGGGCAGGAAGGAAAGAGTTCAGCTGCAAGTGGAGGGGGGGGGGGAGACTGGGACCTCCCACTCAGGCGGGAGGTCAGGAACCCTCCTTGGGTGTCTCCAGGAGAGATCTAAGCAGAAAATTCCGGTGCAAAATCCAGGAAGAGAAACATCTCTCAGGGAAGCCCCCTGTTGGACAACTGTCTTCTCTGCTGAAGACATGTCTCTCGGGGGCCCGGGCAGTGGAGAGTTCTGGGCGGGAGCCAGGCCGTTTTCCCCGTCTCAGAGCTGCCCGAGCTGCCCCTGCCAGGGTGGGCCCAGAGGGTTGGAGAGGCGTTCACTGGTGCTCTTGTGCCGCATCCTCAGGTGGTGCAGCCAGTGGCTCCTGAGGGCGGAGGTGCTCCCTCTAGGGGAGTGTGAATCCACTGTCTTCAGGGCTGACGTGGGGGAACCTTGGTCTTTCTTCCCACGAGCTCCCTGCCTCTGCCACCCCAGCCTGTCCTCTTCTGCCAGGTCTCCTGGGCTGTACCAAGCTGTGGCTATTCTCTCTACTGCCCGTGTCTGGGCTGCGTTGGCCTCTCGGGGCTGGTGAACCCCACCAGCTCTGTCCCAGTGCCTGTGGAGCCCTTGCCAGATAGCACCAGGACTCAACCAAGGCATCCCCTGGGGACTCAGACAAGCAAGCCTGTACTGAGCATGACCCAGGCGCCCCGGAGCCAAGTGGGCTTATGCCAGAGACCAGCTATATATTCAACTCAGGACAGACCAAGAGCAGGCAGCCAGTAGCTGCTGTCATACCTCCCCCACCAGGGGTTCCCGGGGGTTTCTGTGGATGCTGGAGGTGTTCAAGCTCTGCCTCAGGAGCCACCACGGGAAGGAGACAGGGACAGAGGCAGTAACCCTCCCCCTCCCAAAGAACAACTCTTGTTTTTCTCTCTTTGGGATACTGGGATCCTGCATAAAGTTGGAAAAAATGAAAAACCGTGGTCTTAGATCTGTTCTTCAAGAACAGACATGTACACTTTTTGACCATTCATATCCATCATCTCGTTGAATAGGAAGCCATGATAACTATTAGTTGAGGTGGGTTTGACACTGGGGGGAATGGAACGCCTTGCCCAAAGGGAGAAAGGCGCACTAGATAAGGTCCGGGGCGACCCAGCCACCTTTGGATTCCTTTAAGAACAAACCAAACAGCCCGAGGTAGGGGAAGTGGTACCAGGGAGTCTGTTAGCTCCCGGGTGTGGACCGACGGCTCCAGTCTGGAGAGAGAAATGGAGAGCAAGGACGTGTCCAGGGAAACGGTTTCCAGTGGGCCAGCTGATTCGGTCCAGGTGGAGGGAAAGCGGACAG
The DNA here is from genome assembly GCA_004023845.1 of Helogale parvula. Classification (NCBI taxonomy): domain Eukaryota; kingdom Metazoa; phylum Chordata; class Mammalia; order Carnivora; family Herpestidae; genus Helogale; species Helogale parvula. The sequence continues at coordinate 57,027 of PJEM01005952.1, forward strand.
GACCCAACGGCTGGACTCCGTTGGGGGCAGGAGCCGTGTCCTCCGTGGCCCTCAGCCACGGCCAGCTGCTGACGCCAGGCTCCTCTGTCCTTCCCTGCCCCCTTCTCTCAGCCTCGGGCAAGCTCGAGTCTGGGAGCACCCCCTCAGGAAAGCAGATGAAGCTGACTCAAATCTCTAGGACCGAGTCCTGAAGTTACTACCATTGCTCCAAGAACCCGGGTGGGTAATCCGGCCGGTATCGTGGGCATCCACTGTCACCATCACCGTACATGGTACCAGACTGAAGTCACCCCTGCAAGGACCCTGGGGCTCAGAATTAATACAAGAGTCTGTAGGGTGACAGAGACCTACAGGAAATGAGGCAATCCCAGTCCGTGTGAAAAAAGTCATGATGGCACACCTGCTGGGCGCTAGGGAAGAACAAGATAATAAGGACACAGAAGTGCTGCCCACCCTTGCAGAGCTCCTCGTGTGGGGGACAGACATGAGATAGGATGATTAAAGGTTTGAGGAGTGTTTTACAAAGACACACAGGTGTCACTGAGGACCTGCAAGAGAAGGGGCTTGCCGTGGCCGAAGGCATCAGGGCAAGACCTTTGGGAGAAAGGATATTTACCCCGACAGGTGAATAGAAGTTAGGCAAAACAGGGAGAGAATGTTCTAGGCATAGGAAACAGCATATGAAAAGGTTCAGAGGTCATCACGCGTTGAGAAGTATGGTGAGGGACGGGGGACAAGTGACAAGAAATGTTCATCGGAGTTGACCTCTGGCTGGTGAGATGCGCCCAAGGACGGGGATTTCAGGATTTGATTCGGACAGTGGATCTGCTATCTGATGTTGCGTAGCCAACTGCTCCAAGACATGGTGGCTGAAAACAAGAGCCATCTTGTCTTTCAGGATTCCACGGGTTTGCTTGTGGCCCTTCTCCAGGTCTTACCTGGACTCACAGGGCTCCACTCAGCAGCTGGGTCAGCGGGGGGCCAGAGCTGGCCTGCTGGACCTCCCTCTCCATCAAGTCTTTCGTCTTCGCGGAGGCAAGATGGCGCTTCCACATGCAGGACCAGGGCAGCATTCCCAGAGGCCGGTCCCCAGCCTCTCTCAAGCCTCCACTTTCCTCCCTTGCTGATGCCCCACTGGCTACATGAGCCATGGGGCCGAGTGGGTGTCAGAGGGAATCACACAGACATGGATACAGAGGAAATGATTGATTAGTGTAGCAATGTACCACATGCTTCCTCTCCAAGGGAGAGACGGGAAGGTCAAGATGAGAGACCAGGGGCACCTGGGTGGCTCAGTTGGTTAAGCCTCCAACTTCGGCTCAGGTCAGAACTCACGTTCGTGGGTTCGAGCCCCGCATCAGGCTCTGTGCTGACAGCTCAGAGCCTGGAGCCTGCTTCTGGTTCTGTATCTCCTTCTCTCTCTGCCCCTCCCCTGCTCATGCTCTGTCTCTCTCTGTATCAAAAATAAATAAAACATTTAAAAAAATTTTAAAAAAAAGATGAGAGACCAGACGTGGGGGTGGTCAGAACCAATGGATTCTTGTGTAGCTTGTGGCCTGTGTTCGGTGGGTCACATTGCCCACTCACCCCAGGCACCCATTTCCTTCTCTGTGAAGTGGGAGAATGCCTTCCAACCCCAGCTTTCGCTAAAAGGCTGATTAGACAAGAGTAGAGGTCCGCGCACAAGGACAGAGCCTTCGTCTTTGACAGGGAGAATTCGAGTTAAAGCCCCTCATCGGGCCCTCGGATAGGCTGCCAGGCCAGGCTGTAGGTCTTCGTAACTAGAGCTCTTTCAGAGTTGACCTTTCAGAATCTCTCTAGGCTGATGGACAGATGACCCCTGAAGGCTCTTTGCATCCAGAAGAATCTAAGCTATCCCTGTCTGCTGAGGGCCGGGGCCGAGACAGGTGAGGTCTGGAGAACAAAGAACGCCCCTGCTTTACCCAGAATGCACCGGCTCCGTGTCTGCCTCGTCACCCGAGATCTGCCGCTGCCTGGCCTGGCCTGCAGAGTGAAGCCGGCAGGTGTGCCTCTCCCTGTGGGGCTTGTTAGCATTTCCACGAAGCTGCCTTCCCTCAGAGGCCCTGGTGTGGGTTGGGGGGGGGGGACATTTGTTTGTTAAGTGATTGGCAGTGACCGAGCCCTGACCCCAGGCTGTGATCTCCTGGGAATCTAAAAAAATAATAGCTACGGAGACTCCAGAGTCAGCCTGGCCCCAAGGGATGGGGGAAAAGATGGCTCCAGGACCCCGGCTACCTGACGGACCTGCACCCCGGGTCAGACCCGGGGGCCTGGTGAGGGGAGACAGGTCTGAGCTCAAGCCACACCTACAAACACCCACCGCTGGGGGGCCACGAGGGCTCTCTCCTCCATCCGAAAAACAAGATAGAGTAGCTCTTCCTCTTTTTCTTTCCTTTAACCATTAAGTCAAGAACTACTTATCGCCAGGCACTGTGATGCCCATTAGGGACACAATGGGGGGCTTTTTAAAAACTTAAGATATAAGGGAGGTGAGATTTGAGGTGACACGACAGTGACCCATTCTGGGGAGGCATTTGAGTAAGAGAAAATGCCCTGGTCTTTCTCCCTCCGGGGCGGTCCCTTTGGAGCTCGGACTGCGGGACGGTAGGTGCGCAGACAGACTGGCCAGAGAGAAGGAAGCCGTCTGGGTGGTGAACGGCCTCCGCCTCTGTCCCCGAGGGCGGGACCGTGGCCCAGGAGCTAGAGGGCCAGCGGCCCAGAAGTACAGGGCAGATGAGGCGGGCTATGCAGGCGGGGCGCGCAAGCCAGGGCCCTGGAGGCGATGTGAAAGCTTACGTTTTTTCTTTTCATAGCAGAGGGGGTTGACTGGCACGGGAGGGGAACGTGGTCACATCCGCACTTGGGAAAGGCCGCCCTCGCCACGGGGCAGGGGCGGGCTGGAGAGGCCCGGGGCGCCGGTGCCAGAGCCAGGTGAGAAGCTATGGTGGTATTCCAGAATGAGGTGATGCGCGCTGCGCTCAGGGCGGCAAGGGAGGAGGTGAGAATTGAGTGAATCCCAGAGTCGTCTGAGAAGGTTAATTGGACAGGACTTGATGCATCGGACGGAGATGTGAAGAGGAGGAAGGTGTCAGGACGTGCCCCCAGTTGCTGACTTAGAGAACAGATGGGTGGTGACGCCATCCACTGACACAGGGACGCTGGGGAAAGACAGATGGGCGGGACCGCGGAAGGTCAGCTTTGGACCTAGGTCCGGAATTTGAGGTGTCTCTGGGGACGTTTGTTCTGTGCTCCTGGAGCTCAGAGGGGAGGAAAGGGCTTAGGGCTCCCAGCTTGGGGGTGGAGGCGCTCCTCGGAGCTGTGGCCGCAGGGGAGAAGGCAGCAGAGAGCAGGGCCTGAGGAAGAGGGCCCGAGCCCGAGCCTCGAGAAGGGAGCCCGCAGCGCGGCCAGAGGGCATCTGGTCAGAGATGGGGAGGACCACCACCGGCCGGGCGGCAGGAAGGGTGTTTCCGGGGGGAGGTCCTCACAGTCGGATGAGGACTGGTTGGAAAAATGGCTTTTGGTGACACGCAGCCTCTGCTGCTGGAGTAAGGTGGTTCCGCAGTGGAGGGAGGGGCCGGGGAGGACCGCTCTCGAACGGGCTGAGGAACCGAGTGGGAGGTGGAGAGAGGAGACAGCTGGCCTGGGAACTTGGTTGTGGGGGAGGGGCCGCTGGCTGGAGGTGGACGTGAGACCGAGGCAGGGCGGGAAGGCGGGAGCCTGCTGGGCCGGGGGTGGGGGGTGGCTCCAGTGAGACACGTTGGGAGGGCAGCACCAGGGACCCCTTTGCTCAGGAGCCGGGAGCACTTTGCAAAGAGCAAACGGATAGTTGGACATTTGCTCAGAAGAGACTCTCGGCCCTTTGTGTTGGTTTCCCATCTTTGGCGGCGGGTGGAGAGGGGGTGGCGGACAGGGCCGCGGTGGCCCAGATTCCTAGTGTGGGAGTGCATGGGGGTCGCTGGGCTCTGGGCTTGACCTCCTCTGAGGTGTGGACGGGAGGGGCCTTCCTCAGATGCGGAGAAGGGCTGGGCCCGGAGGGACCACAGGAGCGATGTGCCTCCTGGCTGGGGAGGGAGCACTTGGCAGCAGGACAGCCGGGGGGAGGCCTGGACCAGCTGCGACCTCAGGAGACAAGTGCTTCCCCAGAGCCAGCCAGGCGCACATTCCAGGGAGCCCTCTCTGGCACGGCGACGGGGAGCCTCCTCCTCTGGGGTCCGGTGATTGTAGGGATCCCTGTAAGGAGGCCAAGCCTAGCGTCCCAGCAGGTGGGGGAGGGGGCTCCCGGGAGGAGGTGGGGAGGAGCCTCTCTAATCATTAACCTGACGGACTGAAATCTGAACTGCTGCGCCTCCAGCTCTATTGATTCTGAAAGCGCAGCATCTGGGGCTGGCGGCTGCCCAGAGACCCTGGAGAGGGCAGAGGGGAGGGGGAGGAAGGAGGCTGGAGGCAGGGTCAGATGGCAGGGACAGACAGCCCTGAAGAGGGGTCTCTGGGGACACAGGGAGGCCAGGAGGCCTAAGCAGGTGCGGGGAGGTGCAGTCAGCGGAGGCCCAAGGACCACTGAGAGCAGGAAGGAGCCTGAGGCTCTGGAGACCGAAGCCCCGAGGGGCACGGTGACATGCCCAAGGTGACAAGGTCAGAGCCTGCACCACAGCTGTGGTCAGCTGACTTGGCCGCACTGAGGGGAGGACGTGGGAATGCAGGGCCCTGAGGTCAGGGGGGAAGAGGTGATGGGCACGAAGGGTCCGCGAGACAGGGCTGATTCTCAGGGTACCGCGCTCCTGAGGACAGAGGCGTGGCCTGGCTTGACCTGCGAGGATGCAGGAGGATATTCAAGACGGGGCTCTGGACGGCCTGAGGGACGGATCAGGCCGCCAAGGAGAACGGAGGATGGAGAGAGTGGAAACGCTAGGAGGAGCCGCACATCACAAGACACCTGTCCGTACTCATTCAGCCGAAACCCAGGGCCCTGACAAGGCCGGTCTCCACCGGGCCGTCCGAGTGGGCTCCCGGCTCGCTACGCGTCCTGCTGTCAGAACTCGTAGGCCGTGTCACCTCTGAGATGGGGGTGGGGGGACCTTCTGGGGGAGCCACCTTCTGGCAGGCAGGGTCAGGGCATGTGGGCACCAACACGCCGTCCTGCCCCCGCAGCTTCCCTCGCCCGTGCCCGCTCCCAGAAGAGCGACACGGGGATGCGAGCCCAACCGCCGGCTGGGTGGTCGGCGTCTAGGAGGACGGGAGAAGCAGGGAGGGGGCACGCCGTGCAGACGTGACCGGACAGGAACCGGAGTGGATAAGGGCAGTCTGACGGCAGATTCGAAGAGGAATGAAAACTAGAGGTGACGTTGCTCCGACGACACAGAAAACGTCAGGCCGCCACGGAGGAGGCGGGAGCGGCCGCGGCCACGCAGAGGGCGGCCCGGGAGGCCGTGTTCGGCCTTGCGGTCGTGGCGGTCGCTCTGGCCAGGCTGCTCTGTCCCGCAGGGAAGAGGCTTCCCCCCGGGAACCTTCCAGAGGGGGCGTGCGTGCCGGGGCGGGGCGGGGCGGGACGGTGAAGGCGCTGAGCCCAGGGCCTCGCGTGGCTAACGGCCCCCTCTCCCCTTCCTCCGACAGCTCAACATCCTGGTGGACACGGGCAGCAGCAACTTCGCGGTGGGGGCTTCCCCCCACCCCTTCCTGCATCGCTACTACCAGAGGCAGCTGTGAGTCCCGGGAGAGCCCTTCCCAGCGGTGCGGGGCCCAGAAGGGGCAGGGGAGGGCTTCGGGGAGACGAACACCGGCTCCACGGAACTTTTCCAAGAGAGAAGAGTGAGGTGGAGACGCCTCCCGGCCCCCGGCCCTCAGGTTCCGGGCAGCACCGCCTCCCTCCGTCCAGGCTGGGCAGACCGCAGTGGCCGCGCCCTCCGCTGGGCTGTCCCCGGGGGCTTCTCCCGGGGGCATCGCACGGTCCAAGGGGGTGAAGGAAGAGCCCTCCGTGAGCCCCGCTGCCCGGGCCCGTATCAGGGACCGAGCTGCCCCGTCCCCCCGCACCGCCCAGAGTTCCGGCGGCCGGACCCTGCTAGCTGGCGGCCGGGAGGGTCCGTGTGGGTTTTTAAGGCAAGAGCAGAGAGGGACGACGCGGGCGCCTCGGAGCCTCGTTAGCATAAAAGCGCAGGGGACATCTCGTGTCGGACGCATCTCTGTGGAAATCTGTGAGCAGAGCCTCTGAGCCTGTTCTCGGACTTGCAGGCAGATGCCAAGGCCGTCTTCGGCATCTTCTGGCTCCTTCACCTTTCACCTGCCTGCCTGAAGGCCGCGGCCAGGGACGGAGCCGGTCAGGATCCTTGACCCGGTCCCACCGCTGCCCTCCGGCAGGCACGCAGGGCTGGGGGGGTGGCGTGGTGACGCACGGCGGGGCGGTGTCACATGCCCGTGAGCACATGTGCCACGCAAGTAGTGCGTGATACTCACCTGCCCCGCTTTGCTGAGAGGCCGGGCCGATTCTTCCTTGGAGAGAACTTGCCGGAGAGGCTCCGCATTCACCCCCGCCCGGCACTTTCTCTACCACTCAGATGGTACCACCGGGTCCCAAGGCAGCAAGAGTCAAAGGCTCCTTTTCTCTGGGAGCTTGATGGAGCTGGGGGAGGAAGAGATGCCCGCTGGCCATCCCTCAGCAGCAGCGGGCACAATACACAAAGCCTGCTTGTTCCTCACGGGGCCTGAGCTCACGATCAGGGGTATGAGCTGTGGAGACAGGAGGGTGAGCCCCAGTAAGAGCTGCCCTCATCTGTGTGCAAGGTTACTGTACATTCTGCTCCGGGTGACCGATCTGGGACGTTCCGCCGAGCAGTCTGGAAGCACCTTAGCTTATGCGGGATGCCCCTGACATGAGGGGAGGCATCTGGGGAACAGGGAAGACGTTGGGTCCCTACGCAGGAGTTGTGGCCATGCCTCCACAGATCTCTGCCTCCTTCCCACAGGTCCAGCACATACCGGGACCTCCGGAAGGGTGTCTATGTGCCCTACACCCAGGGCAAGTGGGAGGGGGAGCTGGGCACCGACCTGGTGAGCATCCCCCATGGCCCCAACGTCACTGTGCGTGCCAACATCGCTGCCATCACTGAATCGGACAAGTTCTTCATCAATGGCTCCAACTGGGAGGGCATCCTGGGGCTGGCCTACGCCGAGATCGCCAGGGTGAGAGAGCAGGGCCTCCCCCGGACGCCGTGTCTGCACACCGCACCCTGCATGCTCCAGAGGGACGGGCTTGGGGAGAAGGGGGAGGGACTGAGGGAGGGGAAACACACCAGCTGGAAGGACAGTTCACTGAGGGACGGGGTGGCCGTCTGCGTCCCGTCCCTGCAGAGGGACGCTGTGACAGGCACAAGACTAGGCTCTGGTTTCTACCGACTCCCAAGATCTCAGGAATAAGAGCCCCCAGCCCCCCATAAATCTGAAATGCTTATGCATACGGGGATCGAAGATTCTGTAGATTTCCCTGTTTGCACTGCTGGTGTCTCCTGCTGACCCGCTCGCTGCCGAACCTCAGTCCTTCGAGGCGGTCTTTCCCAAGGAACACCCCTGAGGTTTTTTTCTCGCCGTCCAGAGCAGGCGGGAAGCTGGGTCTCTCCACTGGGCCCGTGGAGGATTCACTCCTTGTCTCCCCGCCACAGCCTGACGACTCCCTGGAGCCGTTCTTCGACTCTCTGGTGAAGCAGACCCGGGTCCCCAACCTCTTCTCCCTGCAGCTCTGTGGCGCCGGCGCTCCCCTCAACCAGACGGAGGCGCTGGCCTCGGTTGGAGGGAGCATGGTGAGTGGGTCCTCGGAGAGGGGCGGTGCCGCACTGGGCGGAGGGGTGGGCACGGCCTGCCCCCTCCCCCTAAGCCGACACCACACTCCTGGGCTCCACGACTTAGATTCCAGAAACTTCTTTGTACCCCCACCTCCGCTTTTCTTTTCCCATCCTGTTCTTCCTTGCATTTAGTCCAGAAACGGTTCCAGGTGCCTACGGCAAACTTGGAAAGGATGAGATGATTAGGGAACTGGAAAGGAAATGAAAATGAGACCTCTCAAAATAAGGTTACTCAGGCTGATGATCAGAAGGCAGAGATGTAAGGAGTTTAAAAGTCTATTTATTAATTCATGAGGACACCTGCTGGGTGGGTCTCCCTCTCCAACGAGCAGAGAAAATAAAACTTGTAAGAGAAGCGAACAATCATTTAACATTTACTGTGCCAGTTTAGGTTTAAATAACTTTATATTGAGGGCCACGAGATTCTGACACAGAGAGTCCTATAAAGCCTCCCGCCGGCACGTCCTGCACACAAGTAAGGAGCTACAGACCGCGCTGGGAGGAGCAGGAAGATGAGAGCCGTGGCCCGCGAAGGGGCCTCGCCACCCCCGGGTCTCTGACCCCACTGCCTTCCCTCCCGGTGACGCGCTGCCCCTCCGCGCCGGGCCTCGGGGCCCGGGCTCCTCTCCTCCCTAGATCATCGGGGGCACCGACCGCTCCCTGTACACGGGCAGCCTCTGGTACACGCCCATCCGGCGGGAGTGGTACTACGAAGTGATCATCGTGCGGGTGGAGATCAACGGGCAGGACCTGAAGATGGACTGCAAGGAGGTAATGGCGCCGGGGCCGGGGGGCCGGGGCGCGGGGGGCGGCGAGGTGGCGGCTGCAGAGCATGAGGTCAGACCCTGAGTTCAAGGCTGGGAGGATGAGGCGGCGGTGCGGGGCCCCTGCAGAGAGGGCTGGGGGCTGAGCCTGGAACCACACGACCTCAGGGGCTAGGGACTGGCAGGCGCTTCCAGGGGGCCGTGTGGGTCGTGGTCTAGGACGGAGAAAAGCAGGTCTGGGCTCCAGTCACCACCTTGCCTGATGGCCTTGGGCAAGTTGTTGGGGGGCAGCTTCGTGAGGAGTGAGTGGAAGAGTCCAGCTTTGGAGGGGGGGACCCTGGGCATCTAGCTCTGCCTTTCAGTAGCCGCGTGCCCTCAGGCAAGTTACTGTTCTGTGTTTCAGTCCCCTCATCTGCAAAACAGAGGGGAAAACAGCTTTCCCAGAGATAGTGGTGGAGACAGAGAAGAGGGGGTAAATCGTCTCTCCCAGGGCCTGGCACGCAGCGGTGCCCAGTAAATAGCCGCTGAAGCACTTGGGTCTTCCTTACCGAGACCCTCAGTGGACGTTAAGTTAGAACAGATGTAAAAGCACGATGAACAGCCAGCAGCACTATACAAGGTGTTTTTATTTTCGAGGTCTGGAGAACGTCTGCCCCACCCAAGATAGTAAGAGTTAGTCCTTATTTACTGGATCCTTCCTATGTGCCCGGCACAATTCTAAGCGCTTCAAATGGATTAACTTAATCCTTGTAATAACTCTTTGAGGTAGGTACTATTGTCATCCTCATTTTAAAGATAAGGAAACTGAGGCACAGAGGCTAACTAACTTGCCCGAGGGTCTACTCCTAAGAAGTGCAGAGCCAGGACGCCCCCCACGCAGTCAGAGCCGCCCTTCCGATCCCGTCCGGAGCCTGGCACCGAAACGAAAGGCCCCTGACTCTGTCACCCCGTCCCTGCCCTAGTACAACTATGACAAGAGCATTGTGGACAGCGGCACCACCAACCTGCGGCTGCCCAAGAAGGTGTTCGCAGCCGCCGTCAAGTCCATCAAGGCCGCCTCCTCGGTCAGTGGGACTCGGGGCCGGGCACCGGGGACGGCGGGGGTCAGGGGCGGTCGTGAAGGTCACGGGCCTCGACAGGAGCCAAGCGCTCCACCTTCAGATCCTTGCTCTTAAATGCCTTCAACGGGAGTCTCTTTCCTGGGTTTGACGTCACTCGGTCCCCCAGGTGCCAAGGCCTCCCCCCCCCCCCGCCTCCCCCTAATTCTCGGGTTTCAGCGCGCCTTTCCCCAGCGCGGCCTTCCACGGAAAAGCCAGTAAAGGGCCGGGAAGTGCCACGTGACAGTGGGAGAAGCGAGGTGCTGGGAGGGGCAGGGTCCCCATCGCTGTCCCTTTCTCACCAACGCAGACGGAGAAGTTCCCGGACGGGTTCTGGCTGGGGGAGCAGCTGGTGTGCTGGCAGGCGGGCACCACCCCCTGGAACATCTTCCCCGTCATCTCGCTCTACCTAATGGGGGAGGTCACCAATCAGTCCTTCCGCATCACCATCCTTCCACAGGTGAGTCCCAGGGCGCAGACGGGGAGACAGGGCGCGGACGTGGCCTCCCAGGCGGGGGAGGCAGAGGGAGGAGCAGCCGAGGGCACAGACCCCTGGAGGGCGGGGATGGGAGAGGGCCGGGTGGGAGACCTCCTCTCCCTCTGTGCTTGCTGTCTCAGCAATACCTGCGGCCGGTGGAGGACGTGGCCACGTCCCAAGACGACTGCTACAAGTTCGCCATCTCGCAGTCCTCCACGGGCACGGTCATGGGGGCCGTGATCATGGAGGGCTTCTACGTGGTCTTCGATCGGGCCCGGAAGCGAATCGGCTTCGCGGTCAGTGCTTGTCACGGTAAGAGAGCCAGGGAGGAGGGTGGGCTCGGTCTGTCCGTGTTCTTGCTGGCCAGCGGTCAGGAGGCCTGGGCCCGGCCGCCTGGGAGGTAGTAGTAATAGTTGCGTCCAGCCGGAGCCAATATGTGGTGCGGAAGCTGGCGTCCGTGCTTGTGCTGCCTGGCACGGGGAGCTGGGCACGGGCCGGTGACCTGTGCTGGAGACCAGGAGGCAGGGCTGCCCCCGCCCCTTGGGAGGCGGTCGCTCCACGGGCAGCAGGCTGAGCCCACAGTGCCCTTGTCAGCTGCTACGTGAAGGGCTTGAACGCCAGCTCCCTGAGAACGCTGGCAGGGTCTTGCAAGTGGGCGTCGGCCGAAGAGGCGAGTCTCCCAGGCATACGAGGGGCTGACTTTTTGGTCAACTCAGGAGGCTGCCTTCCGGGTACCGTTCCTAGCGCACGGCTACCAGCCGAGGGCTGTTGCTCCCGCTGACCTGGGGCGGGGGGCGGGGAGCAGGTGCGCCTCTCCCTAGCAAGGGCTCTCTGTCCTGCCCCTGAGGATCTCCGGTGCGGAGGCGCCGAGCCTCCTCAGGGGCTCATTCCAGGCCTATGGGGAAGTTGTCTGCTGCGCCGGCCGAGCCGCTGTGCCCATGCGCGCTGCCCACTGACTCCTGCCCTTCCTCCAGTGCACGATGAGTTCAGGACCGCCGCGGTGGAGGGCCCCTTCGTCACCCCCGACATGGAGGACTGTGGCTACAACGTCCCCCAGACGGACGAGTCCACCCTCATGACCATAGCCTACGTCATGGCCGCCATCTGCGCCCTCTTCATGCTGCCGCTCTGCCTCATGGTGTGCCAGTGGCGCTGCCTCCGCTGCCTGCGCCACCAACACGATGACTTTGCGGATGACATCTCCCTGCTGAAGTGAGGGGGCCACGGGCAGGAGACGGAGATTCCCCTGGGCCATAGCCGGTGGCTCGCTTGGGCCGCAAGCAGGAGACACTGATGGCACCGGTGGCCAGAGCACCGCAAGACCCCGCCTGCCCGCCAGACGCCTCTGCCTTGACAGACAAGAAGGGGAGCCGGCAGGTGGCTTAGGGGGCTGCGCCTGCAGAGACGGGAGAGAAGAAAGCGGCCCCCTGGTGGCAGGAGTGTCCCTGGCCGCTTCCAGCCGGAGCTGGGAGATTCTGCTGCTTGACACTTCAGCCTTGAGCCTCTGCCCGCCATCCCTTTGGATTCTCCAACCCAAAGTCGTCTTCTTTTCTTAGTTCTAGAAGTAGTGGCACCCCCGCCGAGTCACCCCAGTGTGCGTCTCTCTGCGGCACCCTGGCGGAGGCGGGGCCGATGTTGCCTCCCTGACGGCCAAAGTCAGGAGGGACGGATGCACAGTCTGCTATTTGCTTTAGTGATAGGGACGCATAAACAAGCCTAACGTTGGTACAAAGACTGCCTCTTGAATTAAACAGAAGTGTAATTAGACTGAGTATTTGTACAAACGGGGGCGGGCGGAAGAGGAGAGGAGGGGGCGCAAAGGCAGGGAACAGCTGGCATCAGAGCTGGACCAGGCAGAGCCACGGCCACTCCCCAGCCTCCGACTGGACCCCCAAGACCGCAGCCCATCTTGCAAGATGGGTGTGGCGACCCAATGTGTTCTTTTCTGGGGCTGTAGCCTGACCCAGAAGTGGGCTGGGAGTAAGGGCTCGACCAGCGGAGAGCTCCTTTTAACGCTCTTAAATGGAAAGTGCCCGCCAACAAGTTCCATCTAACCCGTCTCGCCCTGCACCCCGTGCGTCACACACAATGGGCACCACCTGCCTTTCCCAGCGTCCCTCAGCCCCAGGTGCCCTACGAGACGGCAACTGGAGGGCAGCAAGCTCGGCAGGGCTGGGCCCCGTCTTCCTGCCTCCACGTCCCCTCCCTCCCCAAGCCCCGAGCCCTCCGGAGCTCCGCAGCCGAGGTGCCGGGAGGGACGGGCAGACCTCCCGTCATCCATGGAAGCAGAGCCCTCACGGTTCGTGCAGCAGGTGCAGGGTTGATGCCCTCGCCTGTGCCCGGGCTTCTTCCTGTTCAGCTGTAAGGTAGTGGTGAGAACCCCACACAAGACAGAGGAGTTCTGGTGCCTTCTCTCCAACATCCCCTCCATCAACCCAGCTGAGGCGGCCGGCAGTGGCCCTCGGATTATGCCTGGCGTCAGGACCCCGGGCCGTCTGGCCCCAGCATCACTGCCTGCGGTGACAAGGCTGCCAGGGAGGGGCCCAGGGCTGCCTCACTTCCGTCACCCCTGGAGCTGCGCGTGGAGGCCATCCTCCTCCTCCCGCCTCCTCCTCCCCCCTAGCCCCCCCCACTCCCAATAAACAGTACTTGGCTACCCCAGGCTGGTTCTTGGGCTAGGCAGCGGGCACCGAGTTCCTTTCCTGCCCATCAGTTCTAACACAGCGGACCAGGACACCAGTGTCAGCAGGAAGCCATGGCCCCCTGGCTCACCCGCTGGGCCCTCCTGCGGTCTTGCTGCACCCCGCCTCCAGGTGTGGGGCCCGCCAGTGTGGACCGGCCTGGCGAGGGAAAGGGAAGTACACGGAGGGGCTCTGGAGACTGGGGCCTTGGCCAGCTGCCCACAAGCCATAAACCAATAAAGCAAGAACACTGAATCACAGCTCACTACCTGGGTTCGCTTCATCCCCTTGCACTTGGTGCTGCTTTGGCTGCCGGGACACCCCCTCACCACAAGGACCGTCAGCAAGACTGGAGACCGTCCGTTTCCAGCTCGGAGCTTACTGTGTAAATAAACTTCCAGAACTGCTACCATGTGATGAAAATGCCACATTCTGCTTTATAATTTCTTCCCATGTTGGGGAAAACTGGCTTTTCCCCAGCTCTCTCCAGGGCATAAAACTCAACCCCTTCATTAGGAAGTCGCTCTGTCGTATTTTTTTTTTTAACTCGTACTCACTTTTCTTTCTACAGTTACTTCCTTTCTACCCTGAAACTATTAACTCTAAGTGTGAAAAAAAATCCTTGACAACAGCTTCTTGCTTGTAAAAATATGTATTATGTATCTCTATTTTTAAAGCTGACCCCTGAACAGCGACTGTCCCGTCTCTGCTCACTGTATCCGCGGCCTCTCCCGCCGGTCTGCACGGCCTCCACCCTGCAGGCCAGCGGGCAGAGGGAGAAGGGGAAGGAGGATGGACAAAACTTAGACGTTGCTTTCTGACTGACTCTGACGAGACAGAGAAAAGAGCAAAGTGAGGCCCCAGCTGCCACACATGGCTCCCCACACCTCTGCTGTCCCGCTGTGGCTGGCTTTCCAGGGGCTTTCAGTAGGAAGCAGGCAAGCCCCCCGCCCCTGCGGCCACCACTTCCTCCTTTCCTCTCTCGCTACTCCTTTTGGCTTCAAAGATTCATGGAAAAGAGAACAGCTTTTATACCCATTTCTAATCTCTAGATCTTTTAGGGGATACTGAAAAATACTGCCGGTGGACTAAAGGACACTGCAAAGTTGCTGAGAGAAACTCTTGATTACAAGACAAAAAAATGAATCACCCAAATGAAAAGGCAGAGGAACGGGTCTTCCATTTTGCCACACTGCTGTTCCTAATAGCTACCAAACTGGAGACGTTAACGTTTCATTAACCAAAGGAGTGGGTCACCCGGCCTCCACAGAGGGGGCCTGGGCCGTCGCAATCGCCCACAAGATGCCAGGACGTCCTGGGAAGTGACGCTAGTCAACACGCCTGAGCAAGTGAGGCAAGACAAGAGAAGGGCTGCGGCCAAGGGCCTGGGCAGGAACAGAGGACAGAGAAGGAAAAGAACAAACACAGGGGAGAGAATTTAATTGGAGCTAAAAGAAGTCGTCTCTGCTACCCTGACAGTGTTTACTGGGGCCAATGAGCAGGTCCTGGTCCCAGAATGGGAAAAATTCAGCCGTTGCTAATATACTGGTGTCCTTCCCCTGGAGGTCATTTTTTTAAATTAACACTTAGGTTTTCCTAGTTCAATTCCAAAAGAGAAGGAAGCTGAAGCCATTTCCTATAAGAGTAAAGGTAAAAGGGTAGTTAAAGAGTCAAAGCCCTGACAGACTCACACCTTTCACAGGTAGAACCTACCACCCAGACGTGCTCACTGAGCAGAGGTGGGAGGGCGATCTCGCTCTAGACAGCCATCTCTAGAACACGTGACTTCTCTACTGGAATCCAACCTCCCTTCCTATCACCTCAGCCTCCATTTTTCCCAGGACAGGAAACACGTCCCCCATCATTTTCTTGCTTCAGAAATGAAAACCCAGCATCCCAAGATCATTCTGCAAGTAATTTTGCACAGATATCTCCTCACCCCAGTGCCTGCCTGGAGCTCACCCAAGGTCACCACACAACTTGGTTGTGAACCAACTGCCTTAACCCTCGGAGGGGGGGTGGGGGGGCCAGCTGACGAGGAGACCAGAAGTTACGGGGCAGAGGTGAGGGCTCCACAGGGTCGGTCCGCTCGATCAGAAGCCAAGTCAGTGGCAGCAAGGGGTGGCCTGGCCCAGGAAAGCCTGCGTGCTGGGCTGGTTTCTACAGAGAGGGCTCTCCGGGAAGTCAGATGGACAGAGCTCAGGGGGACAGGGGTGAAGTGGGGCCCACTGATGTTGTCATTCTTGGACTGTGAATTTTGCTGATGTAAAACAAACATTCTGTAAACCTGATGTCTATGTGCAAATAATGAGCGTTAACACAGTAAAATATTCGACGGAAATTCAAACGATTCGGGTTACATTTTTTTTCCTCAATCGATCTCAGTTTATCCATTTGGAGTAGAGTGGCTAGAACAACACCGAGGCTTCCGGAGGCTTTCAGTAAGCAAGGCATCTGGTCAGACGGCAGGTGAGCACCAGGGTTCAACTCTGCATACATGGGCCTTAAGAAAGCTCACTAGAGGCTGAGCCAAGTCAAAGCGGGACGGCCTTAGGGCAGCGGCAGCTTCCGAGGTGGTTCGTGTACTGTACTTGAAAACAGCCCCAGGCAGAAATACCATAATTTCAAGGGCAAACTAAGCATCGCCTTACCTACGATCTGCATCCCCCAAAGGACTGCAAGGTGAGGGGACGACCATTTCTGCATAATATACACACTTTCATTTGCGAACATCTGAATACAGACTTGCTATACACACGTTACCTACATAATAAAAATGTACATGGATGAGTATAGGTCACTGTATAAATATAGAGTTTTAAAATCTTGAACCCGCGCTTCCTGTTCACATCAGTGTCTCCTCTTCTTCCTCCCCAGTCAGGTCCGTCATTTAAGAGTTGGACAAAAGGGACAAGTGTCATTTGTGTTGGTCTGGGCCCAGAATTTGATACACTGGAAAGGAAGAAAGACACATCTCAGGTTTATCCGGAGAGACGGAGGGAAGTCGGGGGGAGAGCGCCGCTGGGGCCCGCTGGGCCTCGGGAGCGCACACCAGGTCAGAGGGGCCCCTCCTCGGGGGACCAGCGGGGCCGCTTCACTGGCCTCCCCCCCAGGGTCTTCAGAGTCGGGGAACCTGCTCTTTTTACAGGGAGCAGTAACAACAGCTAAGAAGCGGGTAGAGCTGCCTGGCACGAACACCTGGCACGGCCCCCTCCTCGCGGCCGCTCCGGCGGAGGTGCGCTCCCATCTCCAAATGCCCTCCGCCCTCCAAGCCGACTCAGGACTTCCCCTCACTAGGAATTTAGGTGTAACTCCAGTTCCCACCTCTTGGAAAATCAAAATGAACAAAACAAAACGGTAAAGCAGCAACCATCCCTGCTGCTTGGAGACCTGACTGCATGTAACGTGACACGACAGGAGCAGCCTGGCAGTTTGTGCAGACAGCCCCTCGCAGGCAGGGCTCCGAGCTGGTCTGGGAAGGGCCTCCCTAACGTCCCGCTCAGGCTCCCTGTCCCCTCCTTCTCATGCAAGCGCCCTCTCCTGACAGCGCTGTGTCTGAAACAGCGCTTAGAAATGACGTCTTCTTGCCGGCGTCCCCAGAGAGCGATCTCTCGGCGCTCGAGGGTGGGCTGCTTCTCCAGCCCCCCGAAGAGAACGGGGAAACAGGAGGCCATTGCTGACCGGTTAAGCCACCGTCTACTGAACACCGCATGCCGCGGTACTAACGATGACCATCAACAGAGCGACGTGTTCAAGAACAGTTCAGGAAAGGACGCGTGGGCACGAAGACCGGCTCCCGCACCCACCTCCTTGTGCAGCACATGGGAACACGCCATCGGATGCAGCTCGCTGGGCTGGACCAGCTTCTGGCACATGAGACACAGCTTACAGGCGGCTGGAGCCTGAGAACAGGGGAGGGACGGCCAGAGAGTGAGGAGCCGCCGGGTCTCCTGGCCTTTTATGCCCACGATTCTGTCTACTATTTCGACATAGCAAAGAGATTTTACACCAAAAGAAGAAAAAGGTCAAAAACAGCTGCTTTCGCCAGAAGCACCTGCGTGTTCTCAGCAGGGGCTGCCAACGACCCAGCTGCTGAGCCGGCGGTTTCCCCGCGCTCCACCGGCGAACCGTCCCTCCTCACCCCCCGCTTCTCAAAGAAAAAGAGCCTTACATGTGAATTCCTTCCAGGATACGAAACTTGGGCAGAAGGCAAGAACACTGGGCTACTGATTTGGGTCAACGGAGCAGGGAACAAGGCCCGGATCCGACCGAGTGGCTGTGGGCAGAAACGCCGTCAGAGTAAGGAGACAGAGGCTGAGCAGCCCAGCAGGAAACAAACAGAAACCATTTGCTTCGCAGTCCGACAAAGGAAGGATCCAGGCTGGAGAGCCTGGCTGCAGCGCCGGGGGCCGGCCCGTCCCCCTGCGTCTGCAGGTCCCGACCTCCTCAGCAGGCCCCGCTCGCCCCGGGTAGCCCGCCGTACCTGAGTACTGGCCGCCACCCGCTCGTGTTCCGCCAGCCGTGCGGCCACCAACTGGATCAGCTCCTCCATGGTCAGGCCGGCCATGGTGGTCCGGGCCGTCTTGATTTGCTGAAGAATGTTGGTCATCTGTGCCCTGAGAAACCAAACGTTGACGGAAGAGAGATTCTGCGCTGTACTTACGGCAAATACCCACGAGACCTCCTGGATTTTAGCCCGCAGACACTTCTGACAAGTTTTTAATTAGTCCTGAAAGATACCTACTTATTGCATTGTGGGAAGCGAGTCAGTAGCTTCTCCAGGATCTTCTCCAGCTTGTCTACTGGCTGGGGCCGGGGAGCTTCAGGAGAAGCCTTGACGCCGCCCAGGCCTGGGGGAGGTGGGATGGAGGCCGCAGGGGGCGTGTGGGGGCCGTGGGGGCCAACGAGGGAGGCCAGGCCGGGGCTGCTTCTCCCGTGGGAGCCAGGGAGGGGCGGGGACGGCTGGCCGGGCTGGGAGAGGGCGGGGCTCAGGACGGGGAAGGACAGGGAGCGGGGGTCTGCGCTGGGCATGACCATGGGCACCGCGACCTGCCCGATGGAGAAGGGCATCCGAGGGGCCAGAGCAGGACTGGGCTGAAACACCTGAAGCATAAAGTCTGTCTGCAGAGCGGCAGAGGTGGAGGACGAGAGAGAAGGGAAGAAAATAAAAGTTTAGGAAACTGCAGCAGAAGTCAGGGAGCAACCCTTCTGCCAAATAATCCCAACAGTAAGGCAGCCACGTCCGCACACCGGCAATGAGACCGGCTTCCTCACAAAAGGGTGGGTAACGCCTCCGGCTGCGGCAGCAGCCCGGAAGGGGAGCCTCCCCCACGCCGGCCCTCACCTCTGACGGGGGTGGGGGCAAGGTGGGAGTCGGGATTTGAGGAAGGCTGCTCAGCTTGGCCCCGTTCCGCACCAGCTGGATGTGACTGTTGAACTGGTCCTGGGAAAGAGAGAAAGGAGACCGTCCTTCCCGCCGAGCTGACAGCGCGCCGCCCAGAGCCGGGGGAGCACAGGCGGGGGAGCGCCGCCCCGGGGGGTGGGGGTGCCCCCGGGCCCCCCGCCCCTCGCCAGGGTCTCAGCCCGGACTGAATGCCCGCTCCTGCGCCACCCATTACCACACGTACCCGAACGTTCTTCTTCATCATCCGAACTCCATTCAGCCTTGTCTCCCACTCCTGTGTGGAACGAACGGTCTCTAGTGTTGGGGGGGTTGACCTTTCAAGAGACCAAGAGGAGTTTACAGAACTGAAGCAGGCCCGCTCCTGTCTCTCAGGCCAGCGGGCCAGTGGCTGGCTACCAGGCCTGGCGAGAAGAGGGCGGGCCAGGTGCAGGAGGAGGCGGGGCCGAAGTCGTCTGCTTCACTCCAACTCCAGCATTCGTTAAGGCAGTTATTGGAGAGAGAGGACCCGCCACAGAGACAGGGTTTGGGGTCTGCCTAGAAATGCCACAGGGGTCCTCCAGGTTCCACGGCAGAAAGAGAAACGACTCTACGAGAAACAAGTCTCCAAAGACATCCGTTCTGCTCTGACACCCTAGGAGATCCTGTTCTAATGGAACCAAGACAATAAAAGTACAGAGCCATGAAATACGGGAAGAGAAATCACTGGACAAGGACCACCGCGCAGACGGGGGCGGCCCTGAAACTCCCGGGAAGACGGAGCGAGTGCCGGGTAGGGCTGGAAAAGCCGCACAAAGCCCCC
>PJEM01005952.1:76199-120698 GCA_004023845.1 Helogale parvula
CCCCCACACCGCAGGACTACGAAGACTGCAGAATGGGTACGTACTTACTTGAGGTAAGTGAGGTGCAATTCTGCTTCTTTTTCTGCTTCTTCTAGTTTCAGTACCAGCAACTCTTTCCGACTCTCTAGTGATAAGATCTAAGGAAACCGCACACACACACACAGATCCTTTGTTAATTTTACCTACAGAAGCTAAATACGAAGTTAAAACACATGCTTAGTGGCTACAGGGGGGAATACGTGTGCGGCTCGGGGTAGAACCCTCCACTGCGTGGACTGCAACAGGGCCACACTCAGAGGCGGGACGCGCGGGTCACACGCACACACTGTGCCGCACGTCCTGTGACCGCACACCCCACCACTGGACAGCAGGTTCGCGTATCCGCAAGCCCCACATCAAAGCTTCCCACACAGAGCTCTTCTTACCTCTGCCTTCCAGGCCCGCTCTGTCTCTTCCATGATGTTCCGATTTATTTCGCCGTCCTGATTCTTGAGTCTATCTAGTTCCATTTCCCACACTTCTCTGTAAGGTAAGAAAACCAAGAGCAAGAGTAAGGAGAGAAACACAAGATTGCTAAGGGACATCACGGCAAAAGTAAAACCTGAAGTTGATCTCGCACGTACGTTACAGGAAGTCTTACTCTAAGTATTAACACAGACCTAGAGGCAGAAGGTGTAAGGTGGTCTGTAAGAGCACAGAGGCCCCATGTTTGAAAGCACACATGTTCACGTCTCCACCTGCAAGAAAAAGGTTACCAAGAGGAGGAAAGAGCGCGCGGAGGAACCCCACGCACGCAGAGTGCTCCACACCCAAGGAGGGCTCAGAACCATGAGGGTATTCCTCTTATTTCTCGACTTGTCTTCTCGTACATGCATGAAGAGCGCAGGACCGAACACGCACGGGTCCACCTGAAGCTCACCTCCAACGCAGCAGGCACTGACTCGCTACCCGGCCCCCGGACGCCGGCTCGCCGGTTTTCCTGTTCTCTTAGCCACGGTAAACGTTCTTCAGAAGGAAAACAAAATGTTTCTTCCCACTCAGGGCTTCGTATTTCCATCAGTTCCTCCCTTCTTATACCGCCCTCCCAGCCCCATCCCTAGAACGTAACGTACACGCCAAGGTCAGGTGACCAACCGCCCGTGTGCCCGTTCCGGGGGTTTTGCAGAAGGTGCAGGGCCAGGCACCCTCCTTGGGCTGCAGGGGCAGAGCCGGCAGGAGGAGCCCCTGATAGACACGGGACTCTAGTTCGGTTTTGTGGCTGGAAAGCACAGGATTATCCAGGTCAGCGGGAAGGAATGATATGGCAATGTTGAAATTTATTCACTGTATTTTTTAAAATGAAGAAGAAGAAGAAGAGAAAGAGGAAGGAAAAGGCTGGGAAGAATCACATCTTAAGAAAAATGTTCCCACTTTTCTGCAGTAAAATGAATAATTTTAGTCCTCTTCTGGTTTGCTGCGGCCTCGCACACATGAAAGGGGGCGATCCACTAACCAAGTTTCTGAGGTGCCTTTTCCTCACGCACATCTGACCCGTCACACACCCATCCCTGCTCCCACTTCGCAGCACGTGCAGGTGTGAGTGTGTGACACCTCCGTCCACTCACTGACTCACGAACAGTAACCTGCCCTCTACTGACCAGGCCAGACGACAGACATGGCCAGGGGGCACTTCCTTCCTGACCTCTACGTGCTGTCCTTCCCAAACTCACTTCCTGCCAGAAGAGGAATTCCCTACTAACCCTTTAGACAGAGGCGAATCGGTAGCTGTGTTTCCAGCTCCCACACACACTCCTCACGTAAAACACAGCAGGCAGAACTCTCTAATCGTAAGAACATGAGGACCACGCCACGGGGTCAATCAACGAGCCGCTTAACTTACTGGTCACCCCCCCCCCCGACAATGGGCTAACATGTAGGAAAAAATGGCGACTGCCTTCTGCGATTGATGTTACTCTTGAAGATTACAGACGGTCCATTAAATACACGTGTCCACGTGTCCACTACAGGTCACAGTTATCTACGAAAAACCCACCCGCCAAGCCCACGTGGACATTCCACACGCTCACGAAGAAAACCCTCTCCCGTGGGCAGCGGCCCGTCCACGTCACCCGCACCCGCCAGACCGAAGGAGCGACGAACCACGGCCACAGACACGCTCAGCAAACTTCTGGACAGTCACGAGCGCTCCGCCCCCTCACGCACACACCAGACCCGCCGCGCTGGAAGGACCCGTTCCCAGGGCGGACGGCCGCTCTCTCGGCAGAAGAGGAGCCAGTGAGTCCGTTTTAACTCTCCTAGTGCCTGGTCTAACTTCCAGTCAGGCCCAAACTGCTGCTGTTTGGCACAGCTCGTTTAGGGCACCGAGGGTTCACATAAGTATACAGCAGACTGTGTGAGTCTGACTTGTAGTTCCCAATTTTTGCATACTTTTTAAAATTAACTTTATTTTTGATCATGTAAATAATCCAAATTATAAAAAGTTAAAAAATATAAAACAGAGTCTCATATAGAGGTTCCAACTCCTTTATTTCTTGGTCATATGACCCTAGACAGTTACTTAATCATTCTAGGACTCAGTTTCTTCATCTGGAAAATGAGTCAGACCTCCCAGCATGGGGCTGATGGGAGAATTTACTGAGAAAACATACATGAGAAATTTAATATGGTACCTAGCACATGGGAAGCGTCCAGAAAATGTGGGGATTTTTTAAAGTTTATTTATTTATTTTGCCAGAGACAAAGACAGGACGATTGGGGGAGGGGCACAGAGAGGGAGAGAGAATCCCAAGTAGGCTCTGCTGCCAGCACAGGGCCCGAAGCAGGGCTGGAACCCATGAACCTGTGAGGTCATGACCTGAGCCAAAACCAAGAATCAGACACTTCACAGACTGAGCCACCCAGGTGCCCCCAACAAATGTTATTTTTAAAGTTTTTCTGGGGGCGCCTGGGTGGCTCTGTCGGTTGACATCCGACTTCAGCTCAGGTCATGATCTCATGGTTCGTGGGTTCGAGCCCCACGTTGAGCTCTGGGCTGACAGCTCAGAGTCTGGAGCCTGCTTCAGATTCTGTGTCTTCCTCTCTCTCTGCCCCTCCCCCTGCTTACGCTCTGTCTCTCTCAAGAATAAACATTTAAAAAAAACACTTTTTAATAAAGTTTTTTTTAAGTTTATTTATTTAATCTCTACCATGGGGCTTGAATTCATGACCCTGAGGTCAAGAGTTGCATGCTCTTCTAACTGAGCCAGCCAGGTTCCCTAAAGTATTTTTTTTATTCAATTTCTCATAATTGCAATATTCACACAAAAAAATCATGATTATACTTCATCCTAGTCCTTTAAAATAAACATTTGTGTATTTCCGTGTGTATGTGTCACATATGAACCCATTATGTGTGCTTCCAAACAGAAACTGTGACTTTTGTCTTACTTTCTCAACCTAACGTTTTTCTATATCCTTAAGTATTCTTCAAAATTTGAATTTTTTAAAAAAAAAATTTTTTTTTAATGCTTTTTATTTATTTTTGAGAGACAGAGAGAGACAGTACGAGCAGGGGAGGGTCAGAGAGAGGGAGACACAGAATCTGAAACAGGCTCCAGGCTCTGAGCTGTCAGCACAGAGCCCGATGCGGGGCTCGAACCCACGAACCATGAGATCTGACCTGAGCCGAAGCCGGACGCTTAACCGACTGAGCCACCCAGGCGCCCCTAAAATTTGAATTTTTAAATAACTATCCCTTGTCCACACATACCATCATCTATTTAGGTGTTAGGTTGTTTTCAGTCTGACAATCATAAACACTTAATAAGCATCTGTGCATGCACACGAACACAGGCTCAGGATGAGAGTGAAGCGTCTCGATCGAAGAGAAAGCTCCTCAGAGGAGTTCAGAGCACGGCCTCTGGAGCCAGACTCAGCTCTGCGCTCAAGTCCAGACCCAGTACTAGCTGCTCGTCCGAACCTGAAACGGGGATATCAAGAGTCTACCTCTCACAGAGCTGCCACGCGCATTACGGAGCCACCGCCGTACAGCACACGCAGCAGTCTCTGGCAGACAGGAGGAGCTTCACGTTAGTTCTCTTATTTGGACGGTAGAACGTCTTCCTTCAGAGAAACGAAAATACATGCATGTGAATTTTCCCCCACCAGGCGTGGTGGAGTTCAGTGATTTTCACGGAGAGAAGCAGATGATCAGTGTCTTGTGAAATCCTCTCAACAGTCAGACAGAGCTAAAAATTAAGACGGATCCTCAGCCCAAATGCCCTCCTTTCAGAATATACTATACTCCAGGCAAGGCAAAGGAAACAAGCAAAACCTGCTGACTGAAGGAGCCGGCTCTCCGGACTTGGGCGCAGAGGTTATAAAATCTAAAATCTTTTTCTTGAAACTCACAGTAGCGCTAACCAGCACAGAAGGACCGAGATCAGACATCAGCAGGAATACTGACCCCAAGCTTCAACTGCAAGTGTTGTTTCTGAGACTAGAATTCTTCCCAGAGTCAACGTAATTCAACAAATGTACTGAGCAGCATAATGTGCTAGGGATCATGCTAAAAAAAAAAACACCCTGCGAATATAAAAATGCCCAAGTTCCTGTCCTAAGAAACCGCAATCCAAGAGTCTGCCAGGGGAGCAAAAGGAACAAGGAAATGCTGGCCAGAGCAAACAGCAGGTGCAAAGGCCAAAGACTCCGAGAGCACTCAGCCGGGAAGCGGTGCGGAGAGTCGCGGGCAGCGGGTGCGCGGGCCTAACGTTCAGGGCTGGAGTCCGGGCAGGGGGACAGATGCGCGTCCCGACCGTAAACACAGCGGCGGGGGCCCTAGGTGTGCAGGTGGGGAAGAAATGATCGAGAAGAGCAGCTTGCAGAGCGCAGCCCACAGTCCTCAAAAGCCCGGAGGGCCGGTCTGTGAAGCGCAAGCTCACGTCACTCATGACGACACTGAAATCCCGTGCCTCTGTCGGGCTCACTCCCTCAGGAGTCTACGACGGATTTTCCGACCGAGGCTACACAACACATGACAGTGTCCTCACTGACGGCTCATGGAATGTGTGCTTCCGTATTCTTACGTTTTCTCACATGTTCCGAAGTGGTGGGTTTAAGGCATGATTTAAGCTCTCAATTTCTGTCCTCAGTACGTCTCAGTACTTTTATAGCCATCTTTATACTTGCTATAATCTCCATAATCTCATTATTGTCTAATAAACAGTCACTGTAAAAGTTCCAAGTTCTTCAGGCATCTAGGTAGAAACAGTACTTCTTGTCATTTTGTTTACAATGATTTCTTTTAATTTTTAAAACAGTTCTCATTAAAATTTTTTTTAATGTTTGTTTATTTTTGAAAGAGAGACAGAGCATGAGTGGGGGAGGAGCAGAGAGAGAGGGAAACACAGAACCTGAAGCAGGCTCCAGGCTCTGAGATGTCATCACAGAGCCTGACGTGGGGCTCGAACCCACAAACCATGATATGACCTGAGCCGAAGTCAGATGCTTAATTGACTAAGCCACCCAGACGCCCCAAAATTTTCTCATTTTTAAGTTCTATCAAAAATGTATTATTCTACAATTTAACTCTTTCTAAAATAAAAGGATATTTATTTGTATTTTCCTCTTAAATTGAAAAATGAATCATTGGCTCAAAAAAGGGAGGTGAGAAGACTCATTTTCTCAGCCCATAGCTGTGATGTATACATCTACAAGATCCCAAAAAAGATGCTGTGACCTACACTCTTCTGACTCATGGAGAGAAAGAATCTACTCCAAAGAAATGGAGCAAAATTATAAATAAGAAACCAAAGTGAGACAAAAGCCATCCTTCCCACGACTTTATGGACGTTCGTAATTTCCTTCACTGTGTCGTGAGCCACAGAACATTTTCTAATTATACTGTGCCAGTTAAGTGACAGCGACGTTTTGAGATCATCCAGAATTTAATGAAAAAGAAACTATTTTAAATGCAGATGGGACGAAGTCTTTAAAATTCATGAAAATCGTTCAAGTCTTTCAAACCAGACACGGAAAAGTCGCTGCGGCACCGTGGCCGGGTCAGTCCCCGTCCTGCATGAGCCAGGAGGGCAGCCCTGTCCAGCGCCCTCGCCGCACGCCTGCCGGCCGGAGAGTCACAACATAAAGGGTGGCGACGTCACTTCCTGATGATACAGTAACTCATCAGATTAAAGATTCTGCTGCAAGTCTGAAGAGTTAGCTAAGACGTCATCTGAAGAATTACAATTCTGCTTTACAAGCCGACAAACCTCCAGACGCAACTAGACTCGCTATTTCATTTTTATCCCTCTAGTACTAGCACCAACTCACCATCAAGACAACATTGTATCTGAGTCGTTGACAACAGACACAGGTGTCACTCCCATAATCTGAGCGGAATGGCTTTTTATTTTCGTGGTTGAAGCTTTACTTAATGATGTTGTGATGAAGCCATATAAAGTAATAATTTTATTAAACCTTGAGCTCTAGAGAGACATTTAAAAAATACTGTTTGATAAAATGCTACGTGCCAAAGCATACGGCTGTCCATGGAAAAGCACTTGTGAGACCATTTGAGTTCAGAGTTGAACCAGCCTCTTTTTCATGAAATACCATTTTACTTCCAAGAACAACAGAGAGACAAGCCATGGTTATCTGAACTGGAGTGTCTGGCAGACATAACCTTGAAAATGAATGGCGTGCTCCTGCTATTGTTTCAAAGGAAACAACTGACAATATTTATCACCAACAACCAATTTTGAGCTTTCAGGCAAAAATTAGCATTTTGGAAGATCTGTACCAACCACTGGGAGCTTGAAAGATTCCCACTACGTTAATACTAATCTGATCAGATTAACAGTGATATCAACAAATGAAAGTCTTCATAGTAAAATGTGCCAACACTTACAAGGTCTGGATAACTCTAAACCAGTATTTTCCAAATCATCAATGCACTGTGTTACCAAATCAACTGTGGAACCCACTCAGAACCTCAGAGTTGGCATAAAAATTATTTTAAGCTGAAGACATGTGAGGTTCAACAGATGCAGAAAAAAGCTTTCTGGGAGCTTCCCTTATCTGCCTAAAAGCAGCAACTTCTGGGAAACAGGGACGTCATAAATTCCTCTTCAGAGCAGACCTATTCCCAGGAGACAGAACGGGACCAAAACTACCCTAAATCCCTTCTCCAAGAGTGTTATGGCCCCGAAGAAGACCGAAACACCACGAGTACCTGTATAGACAAATATTATCACAAACTTTTGTTATCATAAACTCAAGTTAGTTCTGAAAAGCCATTTATCTTTCCAGAAAGTCCCATAGGTGCCTTTTCTCCTCACCCTCCAAAGAAGTCACTTGTTTTCCCAGGAGTACCTCTCTCCCGGTCCCCCTTCACCTACTGAGACGGCAGATAAGCCCGACCTCTGACCACCCTTGTGAGTCACTCGTCACGGAGCTCGCCCCTGCACATGCGTGTGGTCATGTGAATTGTTTTCTTATTCCTGTTCATCCCGTCTGTCCGCTGAACAGGCCTCGGACATTAACCCAACAGGACGGAAGGAAGGGTCTGCCCTCCCTATACAACAGTCAACAATCCCATTCAAAGTGCAACTTGAGCCAACGGACTCAACCAACCTTTAAGAAACTATCACACCCCCCCCCAAAAAAGAAAGAAAGAAAAGAAACTATCACCAGTCAAGTTTTGGGGTACGATCAAAAATATCCACAATTATCCACAATTATCTAAGAAAAGCCTATTAAAATACCCTCCCTTTTCCAACGTCCTCTGTATCACCAGATTTTCTTCACATACTTCAATCAAAACAACATACGTCAGGGGCGCTTGCATAGTTCTGTCAGTTAAGGTCGGACTCTGGATCTCGGCTCAGGTTTGTGAGATCGAGCCCCAGACAGGCTCCATGCTGAAAGCCTCTCCCTCTCTCTCCCTCCCTCTCTCAAAATAAATAACAAATAAACTTAAAAAAAAAAATACTGCAATAGATTAAATGTAGAAGTAGATGGGAGAATTCAGCTTCCTCCACTAAAAAGACTTACAAAAATGTAAACGATGTCATTCTTCTAATTAAATGTACTTTTGCTTTAGGTCGAGCAAAGATTTCCTGGGACACAAAATACATGAGCCACAAAATAGAAATCTGGTAAACTGAAAAACTGGATTTCACCAAAACTGAAATTTCTGCATTTCGAGAGACACTGTTACAAAATGCAAAGGCCACTCACAGAATAGGAGAAAATATCTGCAAAACGCAGGTCTAATAAAAAGACTTGTATCAAGGGGCACCTGGGCGGCTCGGTCGGCCAGGCATCTGTCTTCGGTTCAGGTCATGATCTCACAGGAGAGATTCACCAGTTACAGCCAAATAAACTTAATAGAGACCCCCGCTGCTGGGCATGAAACAAGGCGATGACGTTTAAGCCCAGCTAAGAAAATAGCCCAATAAGGCAAATGTTTTTTAAATCAAAACTTTTTGGAGAACTCTAACACAATCCAGAGTCCGTACAATTTACTATTCACAATACTCGGGATTCAACCATAAATTACTAACATACAAAGAAACAGGAAATATGATCCACAGTCAAGAGCAGGGGTTGGCAAACTATGGCCTGTGGGTCAAATTTAGGCTGCCAGCTCTTTTTTTTTTTTTAATTTTTTAATGTTTTCTATTTATTTTTGAGAGACAGACAGAGACAGTGCGAGCAGGGTCAGAGAGAGAGGGAGACACAGAATGTGAAACAGGCTCCAGGCTCCGAGTTAGGGGATCAGCACACAGCCCGATGCAGGGCTCGAACCCACAAACCGTGAGACCATGACCTGAGCTGACACCGGACGCTTAACCAACTGAGCCCCCCAGGCGCCCCTAGGCTGCCACCTCTTGTTACAAAGTTGGGGGAACACAGTCACCCTCACTTTATTTACATACTGCCCGTGGCTGCTTTCACGCTACAGGAATTGCTGAGTGGATGCACCCGAGGCTGCGAGGTCCGCAGGCCCAGAGCTCCACCGACAGGCAGTCCTTCCCCCCGCCCTCCGCCACTGCCAACAGTGATCGACATTCTCTCACTCTTGGTTTGTCTTTCCTAGAAGTTCATGTAATTAGAATCACGGAGTGTGTACCTTTCATGCTGGTTTTTTATTTAGGATAATGCTGATTCCAACTCCTGGTCGACAAAAAAGGAAACTTAACGAACAAAAACTTCAAGGTCACTAAGACCTTGGCAAGGTTTTTATTTTACTTCATTTTTTAAAGTTTTTTTATTTTATTTATATTGTGAGATACAGAGAGCAAGTGGGGGAGGGCAGAGAGAAAGAATGAATACCAGTTAGGCTCTGCACTGTAAGCACAGACCCAACGTGGGGCTTGAACCTACGAACCATGAGATCATGACCTGAACCGAAATCAAGAGTCGGATGCTTAACCACTGAGCCACCCAGGTGCCCCAGGAGGCAAGAAATTTAAAGCATTTACTTTAACTATGAAAAAGTACATAAAAAATACACTCTCGAGAAGTGAACAAATAAGAATTTTCACCAGAGAAACAGAAACTATGAAAAGAGATAAACTGAAATGACAGAACTGAAAAACGCAATACTGGAAATATGAACTTCACTGCACGGGCTTAACGACAGGATGGAAACGGCACGCGATAAATGAACTGTAAGACACATCGATGTGAAGAACAGAAGGAAAAAGATTGGGAAGAAACGAGCCGAGTCTCCATGAGCTGTAGGACAATATCAAAGGTTTAACACATGTGAAAGCAGAGTCCCCGAAAGAAAGGGAATGCGACAGAAAAAATACTTACAAATTTATCAGGAAATTTCATAGAATTTGGTAAAAGATATAACTTTACAGATCAAGAAGCTCAAAAAACTCTAAACAGAACAAAGTCACACTGACCAAAGACAGAAAATCTTAAACGACGCCGTAGGAAAACCCGAGAGAGCACACAGAGGGAAACAACAGTACGAATGGTCACTGACGTCTCACCAGAAAGAACCGGAGCCAGCTTATATCAGAACAACTGCAGGGACACAACCCTCGGCGGCTCGGTGGATTAAGCGTCCGACTTCAGCTCAGTCACGATCTCACGGTCAGTGAGTTCGAGCCCCGTGTCGGGCTCTGTGCTGTCAGCTCAGCACTCAGAGCTACTTGAGATTCTGTGTCTCCTTTCCTCTCTGCCCCTCCCCTGCTCACACTCTGTCTCTCTCACTCTCAAAAATCAATAAATGTTTAAAAAAATTAATATTCACATGATGGACAATAACTCAGCATTAAAAAGGAAGATCTATCAAAGAATCAATAATTAATAACCTCCCAAGACAAAAAGCACCAGGACCAAAGGGTTCGCTGGTAAATACCACCAAACATTTAAGAAAAACCTGTACAAGGGCACCTGGCTGGCCGGGTTGGTGGAGCACGCAACTCTTGATCTCAGGGTCATGAGTTTGAGCCCCATGTTGGGTGTAGAGATTACTAAAAAAAAAAAAGGAAAGGAAAAGAAAGAAAAGGAAAGGAAAGAAGAAAGAAAAAACCTATACTAATTCCCTATACTCTTCAAAAGACAGAAAAGAGAGAATACTTCCTAGCTCATCCTATGAGGCCAATATTATCCTAATTCCAAAATCAGACAAAGACATTAGAAGGAAAGAAAACACACGAAGCCCCGGGGCAGGGCTCAGCTGGTGGAGCGTCTGACTTCAGGTCAGGTCATGATCTCACAGTTTGTGAGTCTGAGCCCCTGTCAGCAGTAGAGCCTGCTTTGGATCCTCTGTCTCCCTCTCTCTCTGCCCCTCTGCCATTTATGCTTTCTCTCAAAAATAAACCTTAAGAAAAAGAAAAGGAAAGAAAACAACAAACCACTATCTCTCATGAACATAAGATGTAAAAATCCTCAACAAAATATTAGTAAATCAAATCTAAAAAAATATAAAAAGAATTTACACCATGACCAAGTGGAATTTATCCTACATATGCAAGCGAGTTCAACCTTCAAAAGCCCTTGACATAATCTATCACATCAAAAGACTAACAAAGAAAATATATAGCAAAAAAAAATTTTTTGACCAAATCAAAGTCATTAATAAAAACTCTCAGTAAACTAGAAATCTAGAAATAGAAGGGAACGTCCTCAACGTGAGAGACTACGTGCAAACCCTGCAGCCAACATCATGCTTAATGGTGAGAAACTCGAAGCTTTCGCACTAAGACCAGGTGCCCCTCTCACCACTCACCAATGTCAGACCGGAAGGATGCAATAAGGCAAGAAAAGGAAATAAAGTATACAGATTAGAAAGGAAAACAAAGATGTCTTTGATTGCAGATGACATGATTACCTATGGAAAAAACCGGAAAGAGTCAATTAAAAAAACCCTCCTTGAGTGAGTAAGAGTGTAAGTAAGGTTGAAGGACACAACGCCAGCCGCTCTCCCATATACCAACAATGAGTAAGCGGAATTTTAAATTAAAACCAGAATGCCATCTCATTAGCACCCCTCAAAATGAAATACTTCGGTATAAATCCAACAAAATACGTATAAGATATCTATGAGGAAAACTGTAAAACTCTGATTAATGAAATGAAAAAAGAACTAAACACATGGAGAGCTACTCCACGTTCATGGACAGGAAGACTCAACATTGTCAAGATGTCTGTTCTCAACTGGATCTATAAATTCAATGCAGTCCCAACCAAATCCCAGCAAGTTATTTTATGGACATCAACAAGCTGATTCTAAAGCTTATGTGGAAGGCAAAGACTCAGATTAACCATCACAATACTGAAAAGAAAAGAACTGGGAGACTGATAATATTGGACTTATAAAGCTACAGAAATCAAAATCGTGTGGTAGTGGCAAAAGAACAAACAGATCAATAAAACAGAATAAAGAACCTATTTCAGACCCTCACACCTTTAACAGAAATTAACTCAAAACAGATCACACACCTAAATATAAAATACAAAACTAT
This sequence comes from Helogale parvula, assembly GCA_004023845.1. Classification (NCBI taxonomy): domain Eukaryota; kingdom Metazoa; phylum Chordata; class Mammalia; order Carnivora; family Herpestidae; genus Helogale; species Helogale parvula. The sequence goes on from PJEM01005952.1 coordinate 88,166, forward strand.
AAAACTTTTGGATGACACCATGAAAGAAAATCTAGTGGAACTTAGGTATGGTGATGCCTTTTTAGATACAAACCAGACACGACTCATGAAAGAAATAACTGATAAAGTGACTTCATTAAAATTGAAAACTTCTGTTCTGCAAAGGATAGCATCAGAAGGATTAGAAGCCAAACCACAGACTGGGAGAAAATGTACAGCTGATAAAGGGCTGTGAGAAACACAAAGAACTCTTAAAACTCAACAACAAGAAAACAAACAACCTGATTTAAAAAAAAAAAATCAGCCAAAGTCCTTAAGAGACACCTCACCGAAGAAGACATACAGATGGGAAAAAAGCATATCAAAAGACGCACCACGTTAGCTGTCATCAGGAAAATGCAAATTACAACAGCAATGAGCTATCAGCACATACCTACCAGAATGCCGGAACTGCCCACACCAAAAGCGATGAGGCTGTGAGCCACGCCTCACACAGGGCTGACTGGAATGCAAAAGGGTGCAGCCACCTGAGAAGACAGGTTGGTGTATCTCACTAATCATTCTCTTACCGTATGATCCAACAACTGCAGTCCTTGATATTTACTGGAAGGAGCTGAAAACCTAGGTTTACACAAAGCCACACATGGATGTTCACAGCAGCATGATGATGTTTATTCATAACTGCCCAAAACTGGGAGCTATCAACGCGGCCATCAGAAGATGAATGGGTCAAAAAGCCACGGAACATCCTGACAATGCAACAGTATTCAGCACCAGAAAGAAATGAGCTATCAAGTCATGGCAAGCCACGGAGGACCCTCAAATACAGAACACGAGGTCAAAGAAGCCAACCTTAAATAGCTACATACTGTGTGATTCCAACTACCCGACATTCTGGAAAAGGCAAAATGAGGGAGACAGTAAAAAGATCAGTGGTTGGTGGTGGGGGAGGCATGAGAAAGGAGAGGACTGAGCAGAGCACAGAGGACTTTTAGGGCAGTGAAAAATACTCTCTGTGATATTATAATGATGGATATGTCTTCAGATGTTTGTCCAAACCCGTAGAATGCACAACACCAAGAGTGAGCCCTCAAAGTAAGCCATGGGATTTGGATAGGTTCACCCTTGGTATAAAGATGTCCCATTCTGGTGAGGGATGTTGATAATGAGAGGCTTTGCATGTGTGGGGACAGGGGACACATGGGAAATCTCTGTACCTCCCTCAGTTTTGTTGTAAACCTAAAACTGCTCTAAAAGAGAAAATCTTAAAAAAAAAAAAAAAGGAATAAACTATTGACATACTTCACATCCATGACCCATGACAGCATCAGAGACGAGTCCTTAAGGTATGCTGAGTCAAAGAAGTTAGATACAAATCTCTAGAAAAGGTCAGTGTAATCTGCAATGACATAAGGCAGACCAGTGTTCACTGGGGAACCGAGGGGAAGGAGAGGCAGTGACTGAGAAGAAACAGGAACATTTCGGGGGAACAGGCATGTGCTATCCTCTGATCGTGTTAGTATTCAGGTGTGATTAATTTGTAAAAATTCATCCATATGCAATTTAAAGTAGGTGCCTTTTATTGATGGATACTATATCTAAATCTTTTTAATTATTTAAAAACCTAAGGGACAATAATTCTAAGTTTCTACAACGAAGACTCTGAAAATTTCTCAAACACCTTATCTAAGAAAACTACAAGTCTTTCTAATACAGCATAAGTAGCAAGTATGTAGTTTTTCTTTATAATGAATGTTGCAGTGAATTAATGTAACAGATGAGTATTTAGGGAAGGAAAGGCCAAATTAAAATCAAACTCTAAAAAATATGCAAGAATTAATATTCAAAAAAAGAAACTTGAAATAAAAATTAATATTCAGTTTACACAGTAGAAGAGTAGACCTAAATTCAACCATATCAATAATTACATTAAATATAAACTGACTAAAGCCTCTATTTAAAAGGCAGCTTGTCAGAATAGATCAAAGAGAAAGATCCAATCACAGGCTGTCTACAGGACACATAAAAATGTAGATAAGCTGGAAATGAGTGGTGGAAAAATATACACCATATAAAACATAAACGTGAGACTGCACTATCTATATCACATAAGGTGAACTTTAACATAAAGAACAAAGATAAAAAGAGATATTTCATAATGATAAAATGGCCAATTCATCAAGAATACATAATCATAAATGTATATGAATCTAACAAGATAGCCTCAAAATAGAAGAAAGACTTCACAGAATTAAAAGGAAAAAGAAGGAAGTCTTTAATCATATTTTCACATTACCCCTAAGCATCCAGTGTAACTAAATTTTTAAATATCAAAGTAATATAGATCAATGTTCTTCAATAAATATAGTTACAAATATCCCTAAAAAATAATAGCAGGTTGAATCCAGCAATATATAAAAACAATAATGTATCTTGTCCAAGTGAGTTTATCCCAAGAACGGATGATTGGTTTAACGTTTGAAAAAAAAATCTAATTAGTTCACCTTATTAACAGAATAAAGGAAAAAAACTATTTGATAATTTTAATAGATGCAGAAAAACGATCTGACAAAACTAGACGCCCACCCGCATTACGACCTCTCAGAAGACTGGGAACGGAAGAGCACTTGCCACTATGACAGAGGGCGTCCGCGGGGAAGACAGCGCCGTCCAGCCTGCCGGTGAGACAGTAACCATCTCCTCCTGAGAGCAGGAGCCTCTGTTACTTCTACTCAGCATCATACAGAGGCCCCAACCAGTGCAACCATGTTTACAAGAAATAAAAGGCTTAAGATTTGAAAGGAAGAAATAAAACCATATGTTCACAGAAGTTATCATTGTTTACGTAGAAAATCCTAAAGAATTTACAAAACAACTAAGACACTAATATGTAAATTTGGCAAAGTTATAGATGAAAGGTTAATATATAAATTAATTGTATTTCTATATACTAGCAAGAAATGGTTGGAATTAAAAAAAAATTTACTTCTGGGGTGCCTGGGTGGATCAGTAGGTTAAAGGTCCAACTCTTGTTCTCAGTTCAGGTCAGGGTCATGAATTTAAGCCCCACATTGTGGCTACTTAAAAAAATTAAATACGTACATTAACAAACAAACAAACAATTTAAAATTTAATTCTACCTAAATAGTGTCAAAGACTTTGAAACACTTAGGAATAAACTTCTTCTGAAATCTAAAGAAAGATGTGTAAGACCTGTGCACTGAAAATTACAAAATGTTGGTAACATAATGACCTAAATAACAGACAGATCCGTATCGACGGATTGGAGGACTCAATATTAATAGGATGTCAGTTTTCCCCCAAACTGATCTACAGATTCAAAGCAACTGTGTCTCACCAGATTTGCTTTTGTTTTTACAGACGCTGGCAAGCTGTTCCTCAAACATACACTGTCGTGCAACGGACCCAAAAGCAGTGCAAAGGTAGTAAAAGGCACAAGGCAACCTTAAAATCAGAAAAGGAGAAGACCTTATATTCTCTGACAACAACTTACTATAAAGCCATAATAATCACAACAGCACGATTTGGCATAAAGATAGACAATATACCAATGCAATAGAACAGGACTCTGAGGGGCACCTGGGTGGCTCGCTCAGTTAAGTGTCCAACTCTTGATTTCAGCTCAAGTCACCATCTCACGATTCGTGGGTTCAAGCTCCATGCCGGGCTCTACACTGACAGTGCGGAGCCTGCTTGGGATTCTCTCTCTCTCTCCCTGCCCTTCCCCCGGTCATGCTTGCTTGCCCGCCTGCTCTCTCTCTCTCTCTCCCTCACACACACACACAAAATAAGTAAACATTTTTTTAAAATAGTATTCAGAAATAGGCCCACTATTTACACAAATAACTCATACGTGCCATTTGGTTTTAGGCAAAGGTGTAAAGTAATCCAATGGAGAGAAAGGAAAGTCTTTCGAACACACAGTGCTAGAAGAACTTGATAGGTACACAGGGGAAAATAACCCTCAACCCCTACTTCTCACCAGGCACAGAAATCACCTTGAGATGGATCGCAGAGACAAGGTTCTCACCAGCTGAGCTAACCGCTAACCGGCGTATATGGGCCCTAAAGACAAAAGCTAAAGTGATGAAGCTTCCGTAAGACAACAGAGGAGAACGCCTTTGCTACCTCAGGGCAGGTAAAGGGTTCTTAGGCCAAAGGATACACAAACCATAAAACAAAACCTGATAACTCAGACATCCTTACAATTAAAACTTCTGTTCATCAAAAGATACAATTAAAAAACGAATAGCTAAAAAAATGAAAAGCTAAGTCAGAGAGTGGAAGAAAACTTCACAGAATATATAACTGACAAAGGGCTTTATATTTGGAGTATGCAAAGAACTTCTAAAAACTCAACCAAAAAATAAGGGAAGGGGCAAAAATCTGAGTGGACACCTCACGAAAACAAACATATGCGCGGTCAACAAGCACATGGAAGACGTGACCGATGTCATTAGCAATGAGGGAGATGCAGAAGAAAACCACAACGAGACACAACCACCTGAGCAGCAGCGACAGGAGACCACCGGAATTCGCGTCCCTTGTAGGCTGAGTGCAAAATGGTACGTCCACTGGGGAAGCGTGTCTGTCAGTGTCTTGTGAAACTAAACATACACCTAGCCTCCATCCTGGCGAGTCTCCCCCCAGAAATTTACCCAAGAGAAATGAAAGGCTGTGTTCACACAACGACTTGTGCTTGACTGTTCGCAGCAGCTTTACTCATAATAGTCAAAATCTGGAAACCGCTGCATGCCCCTGGAAGAACGGACAGACCGCGGCACGTTAACAGAAGGCGCGCGGCGGGACAGTAACGAGACGCGCGCGGATGTCAGAAACCTTGTGCTGAATGAGAGAGGCCCTACACAAGAGGACACACGCACACTCCAGGATGTCATTGATGTGACACTCCAGCACGTGTTCAATTAGTTTCGGACGAAGAAACCAGAAATCAGCAGCTGCTTTTGGAAAACAGGGCAAGAAAGGACTAGGAAAGCACTCCCTATCAAAATGACGCCAGCACTCATCCCAGAGCTAGAACAATCTTAATTCATCTGGAGCCAGGAAAGACCCCGAGCGGCCAAAGCAATCCTGAAAAAGAAAACCAAAGCTGGATTCCAGACTTTAAGCTGAATTACAAACCTGTAATCATTGTCAAGACAGAACAGAACTGATATAAAAACAGACACATAGCTCAATGGAACAGAACAGAGAACCCAGAAATGGACCCACAGGTGTACGGCCAGCTCATCTTTGACACAACAGGAGAGAATATCCAATGGAAACAAGGCAGTCTTCAGCAAACAGCGCTGGGAAAACTGGACAGCAACAGGCAGACGTATGAACCTGGACCACTTTCTTACACCACACACAACAATGAAGTCAAAATGGATGAAAGACCTGAATATAAGACAGGAACCATCAAAATCCTAGAGGAGAAAGCAGGCAGCAAGCTCTGTGACCTCAACCACAGCAACTTCTCGCTAGACACGTCTCCAGAGGCAGGGAAACAAAAGCAAAAGGGAACTACTGGGACCTCATCAAGATAAAAAGCTGCTGCAGAGCAAAGGAAACCATCAGAAAACGAAAAGGCAACCGACGAAATGGGAGAAGATATTTGCAAATGAAACATCAGATAAAGGGTTAGTATCCAAAAACTATAAAGAACTTATCAAACTCAACACCCAAAAAACAAATAATTGAGTGAAGAAATGGTCAAAAGACATAATAGACACCGAAGAAGACCTCCAGATGGCGAACAGACACATGAAAAGATGCCCAACGTCACTCCTCATCAGGGAAATACAAATCACAGCCACAACGAGACACCGCCTCACACCGGTCAGAGTGGCGAACATCAGCAGCTCAGGCGACAACAGATGCTGGCGAGGATGCGGAGAGAGGAACTGTCTGCACGGCTGGTGGGAACGCGGGCTGGTGCAGCCGCTATGGAGAACAGTATGGAGGTTCCCCCCAAAATTAAAAATAAAACTGCCCTATGACCCAGAAACTGCACTAGTAGGTATTTACCCAAAGGATACAAAAGGGCTGATTTGAAGGGGCATATGCACCCCAGTGTTTATAGCAGCGCTATGGACAAAAACCAAAGTGTGAAAAGAGCCCAGATGTCCATCGACTGACAGATGCATAGAGATGTGGTACAAATATACAATGGAATGCTACTCGGCAATCAAAAATAATGACATCTTGCCGTTTGCAACAAGGTGGATGGAACTAGAGAGTATTATGCTAAGTGAGTTAAGTCAGCGAAAGATATAAAATTTCACCCATACGTGGAATCTGAGAAACAACAGCAGAGTAACAGAGGGGAAGGGAAGGAAAAGTAGGACAACAGCAGCGAGGGAGGCAAGCCGTAAGAGACTCGTAAGTACAGAGAGCAGGCCGAAGGCGGCCGGAGGGGTGCTGATTGGGGGTTGGGCCAGATGCTCGTCGAGTAGTAAGGGGCGCACTGGCCGGGAAGAGCACCGGGGGCTGTACGTACGTGACGAACCGCTGAATTCTATCCCCGAAATCACCACTGCACTATATGGTAACTAACTTGGATTTAGATTAAAAAAGAAAAAGGGGGCGCCTGTGTGGCTCAGTCAGTGGAGCGTCCGGCTTCGGCTCAGACTCGTGGTTCGTGGGTTCGGGACCCACGTCGGGCTGTGCTGCCAGCTCAGCGCCTGGAGCTGCTTCAGATTCTGTGTCTCACTCTCTCTCTGCCCCTCCCCTGCTCGTGCTCTGTCTCTCTCTCTCTCTCTCTCTCAAAAATGAATAAAACATTAGAAAAAATTTTTTTAATTATAAAAAAAAAAGAAAAAGAAATGCCTGGGAAAGTGTGTGAGGGAACCCTTTGGTTTGAATTCCATAGGCACATACATTTGTCAAACCTTAGGGAACAGTTCACTTAAGGTTTATGTATTTAACTGCATGTACATCTTACTACCAAAAAACAGGAAATACAAATAGTATTTAACGCTAATTAATGATACACACGCTTACAGATTTAAAGGTGAAGTTACTAATGACTGCAAATCACTCTGAGATGCCTCAGCAAGGAAACAAAACGTGGACTGATGAACGGATAGAGGGACGGAAAGGCACTGCGGAAACACACTTAGCAGAACGCTGGCTGTCGGATCTAGGTGGGGAGTGTTCGCGTACGATACTTCCAGCTTCTCCAGTGTTTAAAAACTTTCAGAACAAAATATTGGGGGGAAGTAAATCCAGTCATTTAACTCCTCTGCCCAGAAACGTTCGCTGCTGGTTCTGCTCAGTAATCACCAACGGCCCTTCCTCAGACCTGCTTCGGGGCAAATATATAGTGACCGCGCGGGTCTGGAGTCTCTGACGTTGTGAGCACCTCCCCCTGGGAGGCCCTGTACCGTTGTCAGCCGTCCCCTTCCCCCCTGCCTCCCCTTCCTCTTCAGACCCCGGACTGTGGGTGCGCCTCAGGGGGCAGCACCGAGCCCTCCTCTGCACTTTTTCCCTCAGAAAGCTCCCTTCCAGGATCATAACCATCACCTCCACACACACGGTCACCTCTTCCCGCCTAGGGCCCCACCGCCCACCGAGGTGTACCTCTTTGACACCTCCCCCGGTCTTGAGATCTAAAATACTCCAGCATCAACTCCTCCTGAATCCATTTCTTCTTTTTCATTCCGTCATCACAACTCTTACAAGGATCCTCAGAAACTCAGTTTATTGTAAGAGCGTCTCCTGGTAGAGCCCCAGCCTCTGTCTCTCTCCAAACTTCATCCTGCACATTTCTAAAACATGTCTCAGTATGTATCTATCTGTGTAGCTTCTATGACCCCTCATATTTCAATGACACTAATCTATGCTGAGCAGGAAAAGAAAGTTGAAGATGTGCTACTTGCTTGGTCACTGATGTCCAGACATGGGCCTCCCGACGAACCAGGGCTCCTGGTGTCCTGTTCCTCACAGAGCCCTCCAACACTAAATCCGAGCTGGCCCCGGGACTCATTTTAACCAAAGGAATGCCACAGAAGTAGCCCCGCACCAGTTCCAAGTCTATGCCTTAGGAAAGCCTAGAAATGTCCACTTCTGCACTCTTGGGAGTTCTGAGCCACCAAGTAAAAAATCTGGCCCCCGTGGAGGAAAGACCACCTGGAGAGGAAAGTGTCCCACGAAAGCAAGATGGCATCTCTGACAAAGCAACCAAGTGTCCAGGAGAAAACTGTGAGATAAATGGAGTATCCAGTCCTCTCTCTCAAAATAAATAAACTTAAAAAAATAAAATAAAATAAAATGAAATAGTGACTACCCCAAATAGTATAAAGCACGTAGCAGATTTCTATTAAATAAATTCACCTTTATATAACATCAGTGAAAAATTCTTTTTCTTTTTTTTGTTTATTGATTTTTGAGAGAGACACAGAATGTGAAGCAGACTCCAGGCTCTGAGTTGTCAGCACAAAGCCTGATGCAGGGCTCACACCGTGGAACTGTGAGATCATGACCTGAGCCGAAGTCGGACACTCAACCGATTGAGCCACCCAGGCACCCCTAAAATTCTCTTTTTTAAGATTATTTATTTTGAGAGAGAGAGAGAGAGAACACACAGGGGAGGGACAGAGAAAGAGGGAGAGAGAGAATCCCAAGCAGGCTCTGCAGGGTCAGAGTGGCGCCGGACACAAGGCTCACACTCACGACCCGCGAGTTCATAACCTGAGCTGAAACCAAGAGTCCGACTTAACCAACTGAGCCACCCAGGTGCCCCAATGTGAGATTCTCTTCATTTGCTATCCAGTGATTCAACAAATACTTGTCAAATAACTGCCACATATATAGCAGTGAACCAAGAACTATAAAAGAATGAGAATGAATTTTTTAAATTACATATACGCAGAGAGAGAGAATCTAGTCTTTACCTTCAAGAGGCTTACAATGTAAGTGAGCAGGTGAAACAGACACAGATGGGGAAAATGTCGGGTACAATATAAAAATAAGCACTAAACGGGCAGAGAGCTGGAGGTGAGCTGAGGAGGGAGAAACAGAAATTCAGGAAGAAGCGGATAAGGAAGATGTCGCCAAGTCGGCAGAATTCAGCTGACACTTGTAAGACGAGTAAAATGGCAAAGACGTCTTATAAGAGAACCCCATGACTCCCCCCATTCTCAGGGCCAGAAAGACGGGAATCTCTCCAGGTCTCCCATCAGCTCCCAGGGCTCCTTACAAACGCGTCCCCTTCTCTCCTCCCTGCGGGCACCACGGTGACACAGGCTCCGACAGAGACGTCTCCAAAGGGGCCCTCCAAGCCACTCCAATCTGCTCTCCACCTGCCAAGGTCCTTTCTCTGAAATGCAAAGCTCACCCTTTGACACCTGTCCTCCCTTAAAGCCTTGCAGCGTCCCTGTGAGGGACAAACCCCGACTCCTGAACACGACCCAGGAGTCTGCTGGGACCGGCTTCCCGCTCCTTCCCGGGGCTCGTTCCGGCCCCGCTCCCAGCTCAGCTGTGCCCTCTCACTGGAGGCCCCCTGCCTGCACGGTCTGTGCCCTATTCCTTGCCCCACTCCCTCCCTCCTGGTATCTACCCCCCACCCCGGAACTCTGTCTTTGAAAGTCTCGTTCCAACAGAAAAGTTAATAGAGGAGTATAATAAATATGTGCCCTTGATCTAGATGCATCAGCTGTCACCCTTGCTCGCCACATTCACTCTGCCCTCCTGGAACCATCTGGACACCACAGACACCCTGACACTTAGCCCCGAGAACTCCAGCAAGTGTCTCTTGAAGAACAGGAAGAAGCTTCTGCACCATCACGCAACAGTATAACCCACAGCACCCCAATGGTTAGCATCAGTATATTACCTAACATGTAATCTATACTCAAATTTTCTCATTTATTCCAAAATGTCCTTTATAGTTTGTTGAGTCCAGGATCAAACCAAGGATCATGCATTGCATTTGGTGTTCACATTCCCCTTTATCTCTCAGGAACTTTATTTCTGGAATCCCTTCCTCCGGGAAGCCCTCTCTGACTCCACCTACCAGTCTGGGTCTCACACTACTGTATGGTCTTGTTACACTGTTTTGTAACTGTTTGTCGCCTCCCTTATCAATAAGCTCCTCGAGGCCTTTCCATTCTCTAGGCCCGGAGTGTCTGGCTCCCAGGAGACACCCCGTATGTGAACACCGACTGACTGAATGAAAGAGCCACAAACAGGAAATGTGACTGTTATGGACTGAACTGTGTCCCCAGGCTCCTACGTTGAAGCGCTAACCAGCAGTGGGACTGGACTGGGAGACGAGGCCCGTCGGGAAGGGATTCCAGTGGAACGAGGGCGTCAGGCGGCCTCGCAGGGAGAGGAGAGGCGGCGACAGCGTGCACCCGGAGGACGGGCCACGGGAGGACCGGCGACGGGCAGCGGCGTCTGCAAGCCCGGAAGGCAGGCTTCCCGGAACCCCCCCTGCCAGCGTCCTACCCTCGGACTTCCAGTCCCTGGAACCGTGAGACGATACATTCCCGTGTTGTTTTTGTTGTCGTGATTCTATTGTCCTTTCTTTTTTTTTTTTTACGTTTCTGCTGTTGAAGTCACCCAGTCTGGGGAACTCTGTTCCGGCCGCCCGAGAGACTGACATGACGCCCAGAGGCTCTGTGCCCACAGTTCTAGGGACGATGGGATGCAAAACAAAACCAACATCGCTGCCGAAACAAAGACGCACAGAAGACTTCTTCCGCCTACTTCCGGAAACGTGGACTCCACATGCCGCAGAACGGGTGACAGAAAGCACTGTTCTGACATTCACAGCACACGTAAGAAACAAACAAACCCAACTGGATCTCCAAGAGCACGAGCAGCGCACAGTGAGCGTCCGCCGCCTTGGGGCCAGCCAGCCGGAAGGTGAAGGAAGTGGTCAGACAGACACGCGTTCAGAGCACAGAGGTCACATCAGAAGCCTCCACAGAGCCTGGAATGTGCTCCGACTCCCCGTCCTGGCCTCTGCTGCCGAGCCCCCGCACGCACGTCCTCTGCCCGCCCCCCCATGAGGCCGATGGCAAAGGCCGTGTCGGCGGCGGGCGGCGGCAGCGGATTCGATCGTGCGCAGCGCCGGGCCAGCGTCGCGGCCCCAGCGCGCTCCTCAAGGGCCCGGGTGCGCGGGCCAGCGCGGACAGGCGGCCCACGCGGGGTGGTCACCGTCGAGTCTCAGCAGAGCAGACTGGCCCTGAGGCTCTTCCCAGACGTGCTTTCTCACACGGACCTTCACGGTTCCATCTCTCATGCTCGGAAAAATGACTCAACAGAGGAGCTTGCTCCTTCTCACTTGGAGCTCTGACTCATTAGCAAGCCAAGATTTTTCTTGACAAATTTTAGAATTTAAATAAAATCATCAGTGGTCACAGTTCTTTTGATTTCAACATTAAGAAACTTGGAAAGCTGAAACTCTGACCAAATTCTGGACCTACTTGGCTCTCGCTGTAAAACCCAGAGGAGAACACAGGTCCGCTAAATAATTCTTTCCGAACGGCTGACTTCCTGTTGACAATCCGCTCCAGTGGAGGACATGATCGGGGCGCTCCCACAGCCCGGCTTCTCAAGACTCGGGTTCAAAGCAAGTGAAGTGCTTGTTAGATGCGTCTCCCTGATCCCACTTAGGACTCAATAAGCAGCCGCTACGATTTCAGAGCGCCACTGACCCTGGGATTTGCTTTACTGAATCTCACACAAGGTGCCGGGAGCGCTAAAGTCATGAGAGGACTTTGCCTGTGCACTTGTTTTTCAAGTAAGAATCAGACCAAAAGGAAAGAAGGCAGGAACACAAACACGACGGGCCCCGTGTGCGCAGACACGCCCCTGCGCGCGGCGTCCCGCTCTAGACGGCACCACTCACCTCCTGCCCTTCTCACAGAGCTTCTCGATTTCAGCCTTCAGGTCCTGCTCCTTCTGCAAAAACTCCTTCTTTTCTTTCTCTATCTTCTTCTTGGTTTCTTCGCGCTTTATTGTTACATCCTGGATGGCCTTCAGTATCTCCTGAGTCCCCGAGATTACAGGCACACACAAATAAAGAAGGAAACGAATTAGTTCTTTTGGTCTGAAGGTTATTTTTTACCTCACACAAATGAACACTGACTTTAGTAAATTCAAGGTGCACTGACAGAATCTGGTTGATGAGTGGCTCCGAAGCCAGGGTTTAGACGGAAGAGAGAGAGGTACGATAAAGCGGATTTCAGTTCAGCAGGAGAAAGAACCTCTAACAATCCCGACTGTTCAAAAACGGAATGCAGGGCCTTTGGAGGCAGGGACTCTCCGTTCCTCGTGTTCCGATAAAGCCTGAATGAACACCTGCAAAGAACGCCTGCGCGGTGGGGGCTTCTCACTCCAACAGACACGGTCGTGTTTTGTGTCGCTAAGGTTCTGCCTTACTTTGTGGGAGGGGCTTTGTTGTTGTTGTTGTTAAATATATATATAGAAAGAAGCCAAATGGGGCGCCTGGGTGGCTCAGTCAGTTGAGCGTCTGGCTTTGGCTCAGGTCATGATCTCATGGTTCGTGGGTTCAAGCCCCGCGTCAGGCTGTGTGCTGACAGTTAGCTCAGGGCCTGGAGCCTGCTTTGGATTCTGTATCTCCGTCTCTCTCTGACCCTCCTCTGCTCGCACTCTCTCTCTCTGTCTCTCAAAAATAAAAAATAAATAAATAAAAATAGAAGCCAAATACTAAAAAACTGATAGCTAAGTCACTCCCTGTCCACCCCAATCCCACCCATGACAAGTACGCTCACTGTCTGGGGCGTGCTTTCACACCTCCCTCTGTTCTCACACAGACACATGTATACTCATCTATGTATTTCCTTGCTTCTGTGTTTTATCCAAATGAGAGGATTTTATACACGTTATTTGGCATCCTTTTTCCCACTTGACGTAAACACACGGTCAATATAGACTTAACTTAAAAACAGCCGTATAAGACAGAACATGTGTATGTTCAATTTAACCAACCATACTATGCTAAGAGTGCATTAAGTGGATTGCAGTTTTTGGTTAACTATATAGCATACTGCAATAAATACTCTGTGTGTCTACATTTTCATATAAAAACATTTATTTCTGTAGAACAGACTTAATACAATTGCTAGGTCACAGAACATTTTAAGTTTTAACTGATAATTTTTTTAATTAAAACAAATTTTTAATGTTTATTTTTGAGAGAGAGAGACAGCATATGAGCGGGGAGAGGCAGAGAGAGGAGACACAGAATCCCAGCAGGCTCCAGGCTCCGAGCTGCGAGCACAGAGCGCGACACGGGGCTCGAAGTCACGAGCTGTCAGACCATGACTGAAGTAGCCCAGACGCTCCTAACTGAGAATCCTTAATAACTTTCCCAAGAAGGTCGTTAACAACGCATACATGTACAAATGCCTGAAAAGAGCTCATCTCTCCTCAGCCCTGACAACTGACTGCACTTCTGCCCATCTCTTGAGGGGGCAGCGAGGAATGGGATCTGATAATTTTAGGAGGCATCTTCCTACCTCCCATCTTTTACTGTTCTGAATTTGCCTCCTCCAACTCGAGGAAGCATTCAATGCAGAGACTGTGCTTCCTTTACCTCTAAATCTGCAGAGATTAGATCAGGAACTCAGAAAATACTTGCTGAATGAATGAATGAATACCAGCGAGGTTGAGTTTCTTTTCATATATTTATTATCCGCTTGCTTCTTCTCTACTGTGAATTACCATTTATAATTGTTGTAGGCAAAATAACAGCCCCTTCCCCCAAAATATGTCCACACTGTCATCTAAGCTGATCTCTGGGACCTGTGAAGATGTCTCCTTCCATGGGAAGAGGGGCTGCGCAGGTGTGACGAAGTCAAGACCTGGACACGGGGAGCTGATCCTGGATCATCTGGACACATCGAACCTAAGCACGCAAGTCTTGAGAACTGGGGAGCCCTGCCCAGCTGTGATCAGATGAAGACGTGCTTAGGGCAGCACAGTCAGACGTGGCGACTCGCTGACCTGGAGGATGGAGAAGGGGCCCCAAGTCTCGGAACGCAAGCACCCTCTAGACGCTAGAAATGCAGAGAGACATCCTCCCCGAGTCCCCAGGAAGGGACATCACCCTGCCAATGCCTGGATTTTAGCCCAGTGACACCTAAGTTGGACTTCTGACCTCTAGGACCGTGAGATAAGATATCTGTGTCCTATTCAGCTGCCCAGTTCAGGGTAATTTGTCACAGCAGCAAGAGGAAGCCATACAAGAACTTTTCCTGGTTTTTCCTCTAGAGTATCTGACTTTTGCCACGAGTCTGTAGGAGTCTCAGGACACAGACACGGATAGTAAAGGGTGCATCAGATGTGCCACAAACATGTTCCCCGTCTATCATTTATTTTCCGAGTGGTTTCTGTCTCGTTTGCCATATCAAAAGTTTTAAATTCTATATAATAAGGTCGATTTATTTTCTTATGGCTTCTGGGTTCTTCTGCCTGGCTTAACATGACCTCTTGCAACTTGCGGTTTTACAACATGCTCCTACACTTTGTATTTTTTCCAGTTTTCACATGTAGAGCTTTAATCTACCTGGAATTATGTGTTAATATAACATAAGAGCCTAGTCACGTGATTTTCCAGGTAGACAGCCAACCGTGTCAACAAAATAACCGTGTTAACAAAAGTTAAATAAGGAACTTTTCTCTCTGAACTAAAATATTCATGAGAGTTTGAACAAAATGCCTTCAAAAAGTCTTTTCATCCCTAAAATTCTAAGACAACCATTAAAAGATAAATGCTGCCCTTCGACTGCTATTAATTCCAAAGCAGAACTGAAGTCTGATTAGGCGGTGCAGCCTAACTTGTTGATCACGTTAATGAACAGAATACCTGGTGATTCTTCATCTCTTCTTCTCTCCTTTGCTGAAGTTGCTTTAACTGCACCTGGAGCTGATTCTCCACTTGCCTCTGCTTGTCCAGGACCTCCTGGTACCGCTCCTTCAACAGGGTCCTCTCGGTCATCATTTTGTCCTGTTTGTAGCCAGAGAAGAGAAGTTTAATCCCCCAATCTGACTGCAAAACAACAGTCCCCAGATGCCGATTCGAGGCACTGTGCAGAGCCCTGGGCTGCACAATCCAATATTCTAACTGCTGGCCATGTGTAGCCATATAAATTTAAATAGATTAAAATAAGAGAATTTAAAAACACGGCCCCTCGGTTACCCAGCCACATTCCAGGCACCGAGTAGCCACCAACAAGAGGCTGCCACACGAGATGGCACAGGACACGAGACACTCCCCTTGCAGGACACTCTATCACACGACCCTGCTCTAAGGCGACGTTGGGAACGTGCGGCCTGTGGGCCAAATCCAGCCATCGTCTGCTGTTGTAAGTAGATTTTATAGGAACGCAGCCGTCCCAATGGCTTACAAGCTACTTTTATGCTACAATGAGTGGAATGGTTGCAACAAACCCACAGAGCCCCAGAGACTAAGATATTTACCATCAGACATTTTACAGGAAAGTTTGGCAGTTGCTGCTCTAGGGAATAAGAGGAAGGAGGCATTTTATCAGAGCAAGAAGAAATGAGTGGGCAAAGACCAAACGCCAGATCACCTCCTCAAGAATGCATCCAGAAAACAGGATTCGCTAGTTCTAAAAATGGACGGATCCACTAAAGGGGTCAGGCGGGCACGGTATTCAGACTGGGCCCATCAGCCAAGTCTCACGTAAGGGAGGAGCAGAAGTTACGGCTTCTGAGCACCACGGGGCAGTTCCGCCTCCCCACTTCCGCACATCAAGAGAAGGGATGCTTACCTTTTCTAAGGGCCACTAAAACCTAAAGATGGTCAGTTTAAAACAGATCTGGTGCAAGGCGGCCCCTGGAAAACTCAAACTAGAGTGTTCAGTTGGGCTTGTTCATTAAAAGATAACTACTTTCGGGGCACAAGGGTGGCTCAGCCACTTAAGCGACTGACTTCAGCTCAGGGCGTGATCCCGTGGAGGGTTGTGGGTATGAGCCCGCATCAGGCTCTCCGGTGTCAGCACGGAGCCTGCTGCAGATCCTCTGTCCCCCTCCTCTGTCCCTCCCCCACTTGCACACGTGCACAAGTGCATGCACACACACACACACAGACACACACACACACACACACACACACTCTGTCGTTCTCTCTCTCAAAAATAAATGTTAAATTTATGTTAAGTTTATGTTAATAAAATTAAAAAGAAAAAGATAATTATTTTCAAAGAAAAGACAGGCTGTAGAAGTGAATGAAGGAAAACCCATCACGTCATGATAATCAAAAGCAAGCTCTCAAATGGGACGTTGGCTTTGGGACGAGCTAGTCCTTAGTCCAGGTGCTGAGACATGACTCAGGCCCCGACAATGACGACGACGACGCCCCAGGGGTTCTCATCTGGAGGTCCAGGATGGGCCTCGGGGATCTCTGAACTCTCTGAAATTGGGGTGAGGGGTGGAAATACATTTTCCTGAGGTGAGAATTAATGTTTTCAGAACATTCTGGGGACACCCGGGTGTTACGCGTATCTGACTTTGGCTCAGGTCACAATCGCAGTTTGGGAGTTTAAGCCCCACTTTGGGTGGGCCCTGCTCCTCTCTCTGTCTCTCTGACCCTCACTCACCTGCACCCTCTCTCCCAAACAAAACAAAACCCCATTCTGAAAGAGGACTTTAATCCAAGAAACGTTAAAGAAAGGTTAAGAACCAATATGCAATTAGTAGATAAGAGGAATCTTTTTTTTTTTTTTTGAATCCTTTCTTTTTTAAGCACAGCTCTTTCCCCTCATTCTCCTGCGGTACCTTCTCTGTCCACGATGCCTACTCAGAACACCTCGGGAAGGCAACAAAAAACCCCCACAAGTGTCATGGCAAGAAGGCTGAAGGTATATACTACTGCACACACAGAGACGAAAGGATGCAGCGTAAAGTACTCGATCCAAATCGTTTCATCTTAACAGGTCACAGTTACTTTGTCTCGTGGGTGGGTGGCTGGTTCCAAGGATCAGAAGTTACCATTTCAAACGCAGGCAGTGGGAAATTACAGTAAATGCACAAAAAGGGAAACAAAGCAGGAGCCAAGCTTCCCACCTGCCTGGCTCCACTGCCTTTTAGTAAAATAGTTTCGTATTAATTTCAATATGCATTAAAAATGTAACTAACAAAATATTGCTATTACTTACGACGTAACCAGGTAAAGAGAATGATCAGATTTAAAGTCAATCCTGAGAACATGATTAAGAAAAACAGAATAATGGGGCGCCTGGGTGGCTCAGTCAGTTGAGCGTCGGACTTGGGCTCAGGTCATGATCTCGTGGTTGTTAAGTTCGAGGCCTGCATTGCGGATCCTCTGTCTCCCTCTCTCTCTGCCCCTCCCCCGCTCACACTCTCTTTCAAAAATTAATAAGTACTAAAAAAGACTTTTTTCAATAAAAAGATAAACAGAATAAAAACACAGGTAGCCATGACAAATATCACAACGATTCCAGCGACCGAGGCTGGGAAACGGGAGCTGGAGGCACGTCCCTGCAGCACTCGGCCTGGCCACCGGCCGGTCTGCGCCGACACGGCAGGAACAGGTGCGCCCCCGCTGCCGCCCTCTCCAGCTCCCCACGCTCTGACCTCCCGATGTGGGTGACCTTTACCAGCAGACGTCTCCCGCTGTGACCTCTCGGGCCAGCAAGACGCTGTTTGTACGAGGCCACCGCGGGCAGGTTTCCCACGGTGGCTGTCACCATGCGGACAGCTGGCATCTGCCTTCACTCACGCCTATTACGTCAGAGGCATTTCCCACATCGCACATAGTTCATTTTTGAGGGTTGGTTTCCTTCTAATGAACTTCTAGGTACTTGGGGAGGATAAATTCAAGTAAGTGAGATAAATGGGTCAAAGTATATAAATTTTCTACATTTCTTACCTGTGAACAACTAAGCTTGAGGCTTTCTGGCCCATAAAAAATAACGGTCGCCTTTTAAAAAAATGTCTGTATTTAACCTCAAGTTAGCGGACACACGGTGCAGCGCTGGCTTCAGGAGTGGAGCCCGGGGTCCACCCGTACGCAAAATGCCCAGCGCTCGTCCCAACAGGTGCCCTCCTCACGCCCAGCTCGCTGCCTTTTTAAGAGCACGTGGCCAAAGGGCACGGCCACACACAGCGTAACCCAGGCCTCTTCTGGCCTCGCCCCGGCTGCACGCTGGGCTGCGGCTGCCGCGGAACGCAGCAGGCCCCTGCGAGCCCCACCGCACAACCGTGGGCACGAGGTAAACACTCTGCGTGAAGGCGCTTCCAGGAAGTGCCCGGGACACGGCGACTCGTACCCCCTCCCCCGGGGCGTCTCTTCCGGCTCGGTCTCCCCCCAGCACCCTCCATCGGCTTGCTCTCCAGCGGAAAACTGTACTCGCTTCACCCGGCTGAGGTGCGCCCACAACGCCCGTCCTTCCGCCTGCCCCGCAACGCCTCCAACTGGACCGAGTACCCACTTTCTCACGTGGCTGGTGGCTGCAGGCACTCTTCCTCTTCCCCTCCCCTCGGTTAACACGTGTCACCCTTGAGCCCTCCGCCCGGCGCCGGGCGCCTCTGCCGGCCTCGCCCTGCCTTTTGAAAATACCTACTTTGATATCCACACACTGAAGCGGTGGGGAGTTTTACTGCAGAACGCCAGGGACGGCTCCACGGCCGTCTTCACAAAGGTTAGTGGGCAGCTCTTGAGGTTTTAAAAAACTAACAACTAGGAATAAAAAGGGATAACAGGACGTCACAACACGCCAGGAAAATTTCCAGAAAGCTCAACAACGTGAGGGGACGGCCACCGGGGAGCTTGAAAACAGCCTCTGGCGTGAGAGAGAGGAGAGCCCCGCCGCGCTGCGAGCTGCTTCGGTGCTGGGACCCCACTGTCACAGCGCTGGGAGGGTGGACCGTGTCCGGAGGAAAAGTGACCTCGCCGGGAGACCAGGGGCTGGAGAACGCCTCCCAGGAAGAGAAGAGGACCGTTAGAAACGTCCGGAGATGTTTTTTTCTGTAAAGATTCAGACGTGAGGGGGGAGCAGAAGAGGCATAAAAAAAGCCTTGGAGTATACATAGGGCAAACAAGCGAAGGAGGCCGGGACCTCCCCGGCGGGGCCCCGAGGACACGCACCAGGCAGCGGCCTGGTCTGTCCTCGCCTCGGAACGAGCACTGACAGAGACGGGCGTCACGGCGGCGCAGGCAGTGAAGCACCGGACTCCCCGTGTCAGTTCAGGTCACGATCTCACGGTTTGTGAGTTCAAGCCCCGCAGCGGGCTCTGTGCTGACAGCGCAGAGACGGCTTGGGATTCTCTCTCTGCGTCTCTCTCTGCCCCGCCCCTGCTCTCTCTCTCAAAATAAATAAACTAAAAAAAAAAAAAAAGGTCTAAACAATAAGAGCTGTTTCTCAAATACAATCGGTTGCTTGAGGAGTGATAAGCTTCCCATCTCTGGAAGTGATCAAAGAGAAGTTAGCGGACCCGCTGTCGGGGATTTGACAAGGAGCCGCTCCTGCACCATTTCTAACGGAGACGATGTGACTCGAGGTGGTAATGGTCTCATATGTTCACAGTGACCGTTAAAGTACTCACCAGATTCTTTTCAATATCTTGATCCGTGTTTACCTCTGAGTCGGCCGTCTTAAAGTCAGTCTATAAAGAAAGAAACAATTGTACTCAGAAAGATGTTCAGAGACATTTTAAAAGGCAGAATTACTCCTTAGTAGTTTTACCTAGAAATCTGCCACAAGTTACTAAGAAGCTAACTTTTCTTGCTTCCCCTTCTCGGCTTCCTAACAAGAGAACCGTAGGTCTGGCAAACAGACACTGACCTCTCTGCTGCGCTGAGCAGCACCCCCAGGATAACCCGAACCAAACCCAAGAACTGACAGCCAGCCTCGAGTGTGACATAAGAATTTTGCCCCCTATGACCTGCCGCGCCCATCCTTCCTCCTACAGCAAAGACACCGACCCCTGGGAGGCGGGATGCAATGACCTGAAGATGAGGTCAGAGAATTCACAAGGACAAAGATGGGAAACATGAATGCTAATGACCTACTATGACCAACTAGCCAGCAGAAGAGGTCATGTGGGTCACACAGTCCCGGGTCGCCATGACTGGACCCTGGCTCCTGACTTTCTTATTTATCGAACACCAGAAGGATGTCCTCACACGGCACCGTGTGACAATCGTGCGGTAGCTGGCGACCAGAAAACCAGACGGAGGGGTCTCCGCCACCTATGAAGAAACGTCTCCTGCCCTCGGTAAACAGCAAGTACGCACAGAGCCCCGATTCCACGGTAGTAACAGAAACTTGATACTTGACCTGGACGGCAATGTT
The DNA here is from genome assembly GCA_004023845.1 of Helogale parvula. NCBI lineage: Eukaryota > Metazoa > Chordata > Mammalia > Carnivora > Herpestidae > Helogale > Helogale parvula. The sequence goes on from PJEM01005952.1 coordinate 108,481, forward strand.
CTGAGAAAGCTTCAGGGAAGCGCTATCCTGATCCACTCTGACTCCTTCAACCCCATTTGCGGGAGGCACTACAGGTCGGAAATCCAAGCCTGTGTCCCTGCTACCTTCCTTTGGGACGGAGGCTGCTGGGGATCTCTCTTCCGAACAACTCCCGGAGGCAAGCTGCTGGGCACGGCACCCTGCCTTAAGCGACCGAGCGACGGGACGGAGGCTCTCCCAGAGGCACGCGTCCCCCTCCTCTCCCGCCGCGTTGGCCACGTCCTTCAAATCAGACGGGGCCCCGCCGCCAGAAAGACACAGGGCCGTGGCCAGCAAGTTCTCTCCTAACACCGCCCGGTGCGCTGCCGCCGCGTCGCCGGCTGGAGAACCAGGGTCCTGCTCTGGCCGCTCCACACGGACATTTCTGTTACTCTCCTTGGGTGTCGCGTGGCTACTTACACTCGACAGAGGCGAGTTCTTGTGCTTCTGGGCAGGGTCTTGGGGGCTGTCAAAGACAGAAGACAAGAAGTTTCTCTCTTCACCCGATCTGACGGAGGATTAAACACACGATACCTTTAACATAACGACTAGAAGAGCAGAACCAGGCTGCACAGGCCCCCAAACTACCAGAATGAAATGGAACTCAGTCTTTGTCCAGCTCTTACTACCCCCTACACAGGGAGGAGAGTCTGGGACTGAGAACCTGGGCTGTGGACACAGACCTTGACTGTCGGTCATGGTCAATAAACACACATAAACGACTCTGGAGATCCACAAACTTCTAAGGTCCGACTTGAATAACTTCTGGGAATGCCGATGAAGCAGCCTGATGCTCGTCATCTCACTCAGTTACAGGTACTCAGTGCCACGTAATGTTCTAATAAATAAAATAGCAACTTAAAAACGGTCCACTCTCACGTGCCCCAAAAATAATTTTCAAACTCCTTCTACAGATCTTTGACCAGAACACTCCTCAGGTTCTCGGAGAGTTTTCCGGAACGTAGCACCTTCACTTCAGGCTGTCTCGGGCAAAGACAGTTCTGAATCCAACACTGAGGCCGTCAGCAGAAGTGTCACGAGACAAGCGCCCAGGTGCGCAGCACCGGGACAGGGCTGTTGTCTGTCGTGGCCGCTTCATGCGCTGCTTCTTGAAGAGCCTTGAAAACCGATTTGCGAGGACATCTCACACTCAGAACAGGGGTCTCTCCCCAAGGAAGAACGACTCTACGTCTGTGTCACATTTCCTTGCCCCTTTCTGTTTTTTAAAACTGGTTCTGACAACTGACGCCCATGAGTGCCCCAAGCCAGCATCGACTGAGGCTTTGGGTCACGGTGCCTTCCGTGCTCAACAGGTACAGGCTGTTCGAAATAAAACAGCCGAGAGCATCTGGGGACACAAAAACGCTTATAAACACTTCTGGCTGATTCCTTGCTGAGAGTTACCTGAGGGAGTGGGCGTGGGGGGAAGACACTCAATTATTCACTCGGGCATATGCGGTCCAGCACGTCCTGGGTGTCAATCCTGACTCTGCTATGGACTCTGGGCAAGTTCGTTAACTTCATGGGTGAAACAGAAATCTGACCCTCCTAACAGGACCAGTGCGAGGGCGGCAGGAAGCCAGGCACGGGAAGTACTCAGTACAGAGCCCGGCCCAGTAAACACTCAGGAAAGCTCAGCCGCTCTTCTTACTGCTAGTCCTACGGGGCTGATTCCAGCTATGAAATGAAGATCCAGGCTTGTAATCAGGCTTACTTGGCATGTGCCCCCATTACCGCTTCGCTAACAAATCTCTCTTCACGTACACCAGGATTTATTAAGGACTACGGGGTCAGACAGGCCTGCGCTCAAACCCTGACTCCAGTGTAGCTGGTGGCCCCGGGCAAGTTACTGACCTCTCTGTCCTCATCTGTAAGTGGGAACAATAATATTAGCACCTCCCCCCTGGGTTTGCTGGATTAACTGTGTTAACACACATAACACTGTTAGTACAGGGCCACCTATCACATCAGGTCCTGTGCACTCTAAGAGCTGAACGTACGATTTCGTACAACACTGAGCCTAACGTGTGTTACGTGCTCTAAGATGTGAGGCTGGTCCTCCTAGCTCCAGCCCTCAGGAGGTTAGACAGCAGGCAGGATACGGACACCAGCAGTGCGCCGCACTGACACGGCGACCGTGTATCTGCAGATGACACAGACATGCGCAGGTCTGTGCGTGTATGTGCGTACACGTCTATATCTCTAAGACATAAAACATATGAGCGACCGATGTGACATGTGATAACGTGATAACACGTGGAATTGTAAGCATACAGATATAATAACACGTAGGTAGACACACGGGTATAACACGTATCATACACACGTAATTAGGTGGACATGCCGTCCACGGAGAGGAGGGTGGTGAAATATTTGCATTTTCGGAAAAGTCTGGCCCCCTGTGTTCTGATCTGATGCACTCCGCACACACCCAGCATGCCTGCTGAGCGCCAGGGGCTGTGCCAGGGGCTGTGCCAGGTGCCGTAAGCACACGCCGGGACGCGCTTAACCTAGTTCAGCACCATCAGAGCCAAACGGAGGAGAGCCCCGCTACGCCTCCCCAGGAAGCCAGCTCAGAAGCCCTTCGCCCGGTGACCCTTCGCAGCCGGGGACGCTCACGTTACCTTAGACCGTCCGGGAGACCTTCGTCTGATGCGGAGGCACATAAGCTAGAGGAGGATTCTGGAGGGTTGGGGGCACTGGACACCACACCGGCCACCTCAGACGCCGCCGCCATCATGCTCTGCGCAGTCAGAAACAAGGGACAGGCTACGAGTTTCCAAGTGTTAAAACAAGCGTCCTTCCCCCTGAGAACATCCGTCGACAGAGTTCCAGCAAAGAAACACAAGGCGAAGTTGGGTCCCAGGAGAAAATAAGGCGTCAGAGGTTTCTGAAGCAGGGTGTCAAAAGGTCCTTTGGATCAGAGAGCCCCCCCCCCCCCCAAGGACATCGATCGTCAGCAATCACCATATGTAGATAAATAGGTAGGAGTCTGTACAAAGCTTTTTCACTTTTGGCAGAAATGCGGTGATTTAAAAACTCATCTGTGAGAATTCTCCAAACGGCCCACACGCCCACCTTAAGGCAGGATTATTTACAAAGCACGTACTTGGGGGCCTGATAATCAACACTATCCTATACTTTTTAAACCCTGAAAAGCATTTTCCCTAACTTCGGTGGAGGTCTTGCGCAGCGTGAGGATAGAGGCGGCACCGCCCCGGGGATCCCGGCTCGGTCCCGGTCAGCGTGCCCCCCGCGGATGGGGAAGGTGCGGGGATCCCGGCTCGGTCCCGGTCAGCGTGCCCCCCGCGGATGGGGACGTGCGGAGCCACTGAGAGAAAGGCAGACTCTGAAAAGTTCCTACGGGCGCGACGCGGGGCAGGGATCGGGGTTCCCGGCAGGAACCGGAGAGCTGGAGATCGGGGTGACCCAAGTCAGGGAACCCGGGCCCAGGCCTCTTCGGATCAGAAGGTCGTCCTCCGCGAGGAGGGACAGACTGGTGGCCGGCGGCGGAGACAAAGCGGGTGGGAGGCACGTGAGGGGGCGGCCGGGGGCCGTCACACGGGGAGTTTACATTCTCGTGTTCATTTTCACAGCGTCGCAGGCGTCCCCCCGCACCTCCCAGCGCGCACGGGGCGGGCATGGAGGCTGGGCTCTGTCAACACCTCGGTCACAGGCCGGGGACCCCGTGTGCCTCAGTTTCCCCGTCATACAAAGCTCCTGGGAGAGACCGGGCCCAAGTCGCCATCCCTGTCGCCTCGGGTGCAACCAGCCCGCCCCACCAGAGCCCGGGTCGCGGGTCCTCGGCGCCCGGCGGACGAGAGCGCGGGGCACGGGTCCCGCGGGCGGCCGCAGCCCGAGGGGGAGCGGGGCGGGAACGCGCACTGCGCGGGGCGGGCGGCGGACGGGCCCGGGACCCCCTGCGGCGGCCGGCGGACGGGCCCGGGACCCCCTGCGGCGGCCGCCGGCGAGGCGGCGACGGGGGCTCGGGGAGGACGGGGCACGGCCGCCCAGGGGACAATGGGGGAAGCGGCGCCGGCGACCGCGGCCGCTTCGCCCGGGGACCGCTAAGCCCGCCGCCTCCTCGGGCCGGGGCCCCCCCGCACCCCGCCCTCGGGCCCCCCGCCGCGCCGCCGGCGCCGGCCCCCTCCTCAGGCCGGGACCCCCGCCGCGTCCGCACGGCGCCCTCCACGCCCCCCGCCCCGACCCCCCGGCCCGGCCCGGCCCCCGGCGTCGCTGCCCCCTCCCCGCGCGCCCGCCCCGCACGCACCTCCCGCGCCGCGCCCCCGGGAGGCAAGGGGGGAGGGACGGGACGCACCTGAGCGGGCGGAGCGGGGGGAGGGGGCGGCCGGGCCTCGGGGGGAGGGGTCGAGCGCCGGCCCGCGCGCGGCACCTCCCACTTCCGGCGGCGCGAGCGGAGCGGGCGAGGCTCCGCCGGGAGAGGAGCGGCCGCGGCGGCAGCGCGCCGCCCCCGACGGCGCCCCCTGGCGGCCGGAGCTGGCGCCGCGCGAGCGCCGCGGACTCCGCCGAAACCCCTGAAGATAACAAGGGGACTCTCCGGGGGCGCGGGGAGGAAGAGCGAGGCGACCGCGAGGAGGAAGGGGACCCGGCGGAGGGAGGAGCCCCTCTGGGAGGGTCCCAGGGGGAGTCGGGGCCATGGCGATCAGAGGGAGAAGAAGAACGAGGTGTTTGTGAAGGTCGCAACCGAGACGCCCCTTTCAGAGGACGCCATGAAGGGCAAGCCGGTCCCTCCGGGCAGGGCCCCTGCGGAGGACGCCCCGACCACTCGGGGGCGGCGGGGCCCGGCGAGCAGAGCCCGCCGCGCCCACGCGTCCCTCTGCGAGGACGCCCGGAGCGGCCGGCCCCCTAGCGCCGGGGGCTCCGGGCCGCTCGGCCGGGTCGGGGCGCCGCCGCTGATTGGCTGCGCCGCCGGGCGGAAGTGATGCCGCTGTCACCGGCTCCCCGGGCTCCGCGGGGCCGCGAGTTTCCGCAGGCGGGCGGCGGCGGCAGCTGCGGCCGGGCGGGTGAGTGGGGCGCTCGGCGGGGCGGGGCCGGGGGGCGCCGGCGTCCGAGGACGAGGGGGTGACTCCGAGAGCGCCCGCAGGGCCCGCTCTGGGGCGCGCGGGGGGACCGGGCTCCGGGGTAGTGCGGGTCCCTCGGAGGAGGGGACACAGCGCACGGGGCAGAGGGAAGCCGAGGAAACTGACCGCGGACGCAACCTGATTTCTAGGAAGCGCGGGTAGAGGCACCGGGAGGCGGACAGTCCCTTGGGACAGTCTCGTCGCGGGACTCCGGGCTGCCCGCGTTCTCTCTTTTCACCCGTGGCACCTAAGAGCTGTAACGATGCACAAAGCAGTTGGGTGAAGTTGTGCTCTGCCGTCAGAGGGTAGTTAAGATTCCGTCCCCAGAAACGTGGGGTGGGAGTAGGTGACGGCACTGCTCCGCCAGCAAGAAAGGAGGAAGTGGTGGTCAGGTTTCTCTTCTCTTCCGGAAATCAGTGGGATCCAGGAGACTGCAGGCCTGCCTAGGTGGGGCGCGATCTGGCTCTCCAGCAAGACTTTGTTTTCTAAGTCATGTGCGGGGAAAGGCATCTGCCTATGTCGGGACGCTGGAGGCTGCCAGGGGGCTAGGAGGAATGCGCTGTGGAATGCAGAGTTTTGGAGGGAAAAGTTAGGTGGTATACAGTCCCTTCTCCCTTTCCAAAAGGACTTCAGTAAAATACCTGTTTTTCTGTAACATTTTGAGTTGGAGCCATTTGGGTATGTGTGGGGGTGCTGAGCCCTGCCTTGGGGTGACACTGGTGCAGAGCAGACGGTTCTGAAGGAGCCCCGTCACCCGTGGGCACACGCATGTTCTGCTGCCCACCCACCTGTCCCTGTACCCACGGTTGCCCACCAGTTCTAAATTCGGCCTTCTGCAGTCAGACCAGGGGGGAAGCCCCAGGTCTGGAGCCCGGCCCTCACTTCAAGCCCACCGGCCCAGCTGGCACCTAAGGGGTAGCCCCTCGCTGCTGCTTTCCAATCATTTCTTCCTTCCCGGTTGCCCACTTGGTGTTTACACCGTTCAGTTTTGTGCACACTGTCAGGTTTTCCCCCTTTCCGCTGCTTCCTGCCTACTCTGCTTTCCCCGGGCATCCGTCAGAGACGCAGAAATCAGGAAATCGGCTGCCGCCTCGACTACGAGCGGGCCGTGCTCCCTGCTTTGCGATGAGGGTGACTTGGCACAGTTCAGGCCCTCCTCTGGGCCTCTGGGGGGAAAGAAGAGGGCAGCCCGACGGTGAGGACAGGAAGTAGGGTTTCTGGGCTCTGTACTGACTTGGCCAGCTCTTTGCCAGTCTGCGGCCCATTTGAGATCCCTGAAAATGACACTTGATCATTGGCCAGCTCCCTTGGTCACAGGGGACCTGCAGTCCATGGCTAACCTCTTCTCGCTCCTCTGGGTCTGGGAAGACACCGTTTCTTCTTTTCTTGGGATCCACAGGTCTTCAGTCTGTGCTCAGAGTCAACGCTGCTCAGTGAAAGTGATGCCTTTCCTCCACCGGCACAAAATGTGCGCGAGGCGGTTAGCCAGACCAGGAGCTCAGCCCCACACGGAGTCCAGGTGAGACTGGGGCGCCATTGTGGGGAGTCGGCCCTGAGGACAACCGGACTGAGCTGCCAGCTGGGGAAAGATTTATGTCCCCTCTAAAGGGAGGAAGGTCTCTTGTAAAGAACAGTCATGGCTCTGCCAGTCGTGTCCGGGGGCAACGGTGGCAAAGAGCAGCGCGTTGTCTGTTAGCAGCTGGCCATTCTACCTGACTGTCTGGTGAGAGAGTGGCTGGCCCTTCACGCTGGGGGGTCTCCACTGGGGCGAGGACTGGCCCACACCCCACCCGAGGGCTCATCCCTGCTGCTCAGGGATACATGTGAATAAAACGAGAGGATCGAGTAGTTAAACGTTTACGCGGAGTGGGTTGGGGATTTCTCGGTGTAACACGCCGGTGGCTTGGTCTGCCTACAGACCCCTGTGGGCGCCTCTGAGGTCCTTTCTGTCTGTCTGCAGCCTACTGCTCTGATGCCGAAGGGGAGGCCGAGAGTGCCACACGTGGATGCCCCCCGGGGCCTGCCCGCCTGCCTCTGGCTGCAGTTAGCCGGGCTCTTCCTCCTGGTTCCCTGGGTCATGGGCCTGGCGGGGACCGATGGACCTGGAGCCCGGGGGCTGGGGGCGCTGAGCTGGGCCGTGCACCTGCACAGCCCGGAAGGGGCGGAAGAGTCCCTGGAGCAGCAGGCAGACGCCGTGGCCCGGGCAGCGGGGCTGCTGAACGCCGGACGCGTCGGGGAGCTCCACGGATACTACGTCTTCGTCCCGCCGGCCGGGCGGCAGCAGGCGGAGGCCGCCCGGCAGCAGGCGGAGGCCGTGCTCGCCAGGCACGGAGCCGTGCGCTGGCACTCCGAGCAGAGGCTGCTCAGGCGGGCCAAGCGCAGCGTCCACTTCAATGACCCCAAGTACCCGCAGCAGTGGCACCTGGTGAGTCCGGCGCCGCCGCTCTCAGCCCTTCCCGGGTGCGCGTGCCGGGCGCCCCACTCGCTCGTGGACTTTTGACCGTGTTGCTCTTCGGTCACCCCCGTCCTTCGCCGAAGGAGACACGTCTGCGGGCTTCCCCTTCCCTGCGCCCGCTTCTGGGGGGCTGGCGGCCGCAGAGGCGCGGTGTGGGTGCCAGCCCCAGGCTGCCCGGGCTCCCATCCCGCTCTGCCACTTGCCGACACACCCCTTGGGGCCAGCTGCTTAACCCGCTCCGTGCCTCAGTTTCCCCCCTGTAAAACGGAAGTTGTAACAGTACGTGCCTTGTGGAGTTATGGGTAGGACGAGTGAATTAACGTGTGCCTGACACACGGCAGATACTTTGTAACATGTTATGTTATACAATGGAAATACGGTTATATATATATATATTTTTTTTTTTGAGTTTACTTAGAGTGTGAGCAGGGGAGGGACAGAGACACAGAGAGAGAGAATCCCAAGCACTGTCCGCGCAGAGCCTGACATGGGGCTCAAACTCACAAACAGGGAGATCATGACCTGAGCTGGAATCAAGATTTGGACGCCTCAGCGACCGAGCCCCCAGGCGCCCCTGTGTGATATATGTCACGTGGCGTAATAAGTGTGTCACTCAGCGCTTAATGCTGCCGCCGCCTCACTTCTGTCACCCGTGAATGACGCCAGGCTTTCCCCGGGAGCTCACTCGGCCATCTGTCCTCACCCGACCTATTGGTCTACAGCCTCTGTAGCCTGTTGGCTTTTTGATGGTGGCCAAGCGTGAGAGGGGGCCGCGAGCTTGCGTGTCCCCGGGCTCCCGAGGCCCCGTGAGCAGCGCCTGCCCCGTCTGTCCCGCAGAACAACCGGCGGAGCCCCGGCAGGGACATCAACGTGACGGGCGTGTGGGAACGCAACGTGACGGGGCGCGGGGTCACTGTGGTGGTCGTGGATGACGGCGTGGAGCACACCATCCAGGACATCGCACCCAACTACGTGAGTGGCCCTGGCCCGACCCCTCCGGCCCCGCGGCTTACCTCGTCCCCGGTGTTGCCTCAGTCTGGTTCCCTGGTTCCCAGGGGTCACTGGGCCGCTCAGCCGGGCCTGGGGGAAGGGACGGCTGAGCTGCCCCCTGCCCCCCCTCCCCCGCGGGCATTCCAGTCCGGCAGTTAAGACGCAGGGACAGGACTCCGGGTGGCACTTCCTGGTTCCACTCTCCGCTCCCTGCCCTGGGGAGCAAGGAGTGGCCCTTGGTGACAGCTTCCCTGTGAGCACCTTCCTCTCTGTAGCCTGGGCTTCGGGTGGCCCTGGGCTTCCCAAGCCAAAAAGTGGTCTCCCGGCCCCATTTCTACCACGGACGGGAAGGAAGTTTCCAGAACCCTGTGGCACTCTCAGTTTTGCCCCGTGTGTCCTGCCTCATGTCTGTAGCCGGGTGGTTTGCAGGGAGAGACACGCCGGCTTGCGCTGCTCGGAGCCCGAGTCCCAGGTTCCCCCAGGTCTCCTGCCTCCCTGAGTCCCAGGGCCTGACCCGGAGAGCCTGTGAACGAGCACGTGTCGCCCCTGCGTGTTTCAGAGCCCCGAGGGCAGCTATGACCTCAACTCCAACGACCCTGACCCGATGCCGCACCCGGACGCGGAGAACGGCAACCACCACGGCACGAGGTGTGCGGGCGAGATCGCCGCGGCGCCCAACAACAGCTTCTGTGCGGTGGGCGTGGCGTTCGGCAGCCGCATAGCAGGTACCTGCCCGTCCCTGGGCCCCGCCTGCCCCTCTCCCGGATTCGGAACCGCGGGGGTCCCGCTGTCAGCACACGGCACACCGCTGCAGGGCAGTGGGCGAGCTTAGAGGCCGTGCCTGTCAGTTCGTCGGTGTTGTCAGGGCCGTGGTGACTCAGACGTGTGTTGGCTTCGAACCTCATCATACAAAGCAGATAAAAGGGACAGTGGCCTCGATGCGGGATGGAGACCTCGAGCCCCCGCCACTCCATCGCCTCCCCCCTTCCTCTGATCGTGCTTATGTCCCACCAAATGACACGACTCACTTTAACGGTGACTCCTTTTCCTGGTCTAGGTTATATTTGTGTTTTCATAATTTCCCAAGAACCCTTTTACCTGCCCTTCTCCTGGACCCTGAATGTCTGGCGGGGGGGCTCCTCTCCCGTGGCCCAGCCCTCCTGACGGTCACTGTCCGCTCTCTCTCCTTTCAAGAGAGCTGAGCAAGCACTGGCCCCCGCGGGGGGCCGTTCCCAGGCTCCCTCCTTCAGTCTCTGTCCATCAGAGCAGAAGGCGAAGGGCATGCATGGGGGAGCCCTCCCCCGACTCCGAACCTACACACGCACTAGAATGGCTGTGTTCCCCTCACTGGCCAGCAGAGGTCAGCAGCCCTCTTCATAAACCAGGAGAGTGAGCCCGAAACTGGGACCAAGTCCCTTCCGAAAGCTCCGTTTGTCCCTACATGGCGGCCAGGATGTGACCGCCCCATCCGAGAGGGTGGAATTAGGCATCTGTGGAGCAGGGATGGTAACGAGTGCCATTTACTGAGCACCTTCTCTGTGTTGGCGCTGCACCAGTGTTGCACACGATTAATGATGCCAGTAGGGGGACCTAGCTGCCTGCGCCCTGGCCCAGGCCTCTTCCCACCAGACCCCAGGATCCGTGCAATCTAAGACCTAGCATTATGTTAAAATCCACCCTGGTCCATACACATGGCATAAAAATTCCAAGATGTAAGAGCGCTCAGAGGGAAAAGTTAGTCTCCACGTGTGGCCCCCCCCCCCACCCCCCAGGGGACCGACAAGACTGATGGGCCGATGTGGCCTTCGCTGCCTAGGTATCCGCGTACTGGACGGCCCCCTGACAGACAGCATGGAGGCGGTGGCGTTCAACAAGCACTATCAGATCAACGACATCTACAGCTGCAGGTGAGCGAGGGCGCGGGGAGGGCGCGCGGCCCCGGCACCTGTGCAGAGCCTCCGACGGAACACGGCGAAGCTGGCTGGCTCAGCCAGGTCCCGGCCCGGGGCCCTGGCACTGGGTTCGACCCGGAAGCCCGTCACTCAGATTTCTCCCGCTCCCCGGCCACTGGGTCCTTCCTCAGCTGTAAGGCCCATGTCACCCCAGCAACCAGGGCACCACGAGCCGTACCGTGGTCTGGCCCACGCTCGCTAGTAAGCTCACGAGGCCGCCTCTCCGCCCCGGCCGAGCCGAACACCCAGCACCAGCCCCACCGCCCTGCGCACGGGCACGCACAGGCAGCGTCAGGTCACGGTTATGGGTGCGGAGGGGGCAGCCCTGGCAGCACCCCTTCCCTGACCCAGGAGCTCCCTTAAATGCCTGACATGGTCCTCAGCATCCGGCTCTTAGAGAGGAGGATTCAAGAACTCCGCAGACCCAAGACCTTTGTGGGTGGCCTGCCGTCAAGCCTGGTGCTCGGGCTCTGCATCAGGAGGCGGTGGCCCCCAGCCTCCCTGGAGGGAGGCATGTACTGTGTCCCCCCTACCCCCGAGGGCCTGAGAGAGGATTTTCAGGGGCAGGTTAAAGCAGTCCTAACCTGAGAACGTTTCCAAGGGATGAAAGAGCCTTATCACATCCTTCTGTCTCCCGCCTGGGAGTGAGGGCTGGGTCCTGGGACCCCGCGGCCTGTGGTCGTGCCCGTCCTAGATGAAGCACTGGGGAGGAGGCGGGCAGCCGCAGTGCGGCCCTGGCTCTGCCCTCTGGGTATCTCTCAACAGCTGGGGACCAGATGACGACGGGAAGACGGTGGACGGTCCCCATCAGCTCGGAAAGGTAAGTGGAGCGCATGAGGATAGAGGCCTAGGACAGCCTGTTGGTTCGGGTCCTAGAACTGCCACGGGTCACCCCCTTTCCCGCCCCGCCCCCGCTGGGGGTGCCAGACCCCCGTCACCCAGCCCCCCCACCTCCTTTTTGGAGAATACACATGACCTGGAGGCGGGGGGCTTGGGGGACACTGGTCCTTAGAGCAGTGGGCCGGTCTCCCTGTGACCTGGGTTGTGGGGCCCCACTTCCGGCCCCGCTGTCTCCGCTCAGCGGCGCCTCCCTCAGACGGTCGTTGGGCTGCCTGCTCCCTCCCCTTCTCCCCACCCCGGTGCCTCTGGGCTTTCTCCCCCTTTCTTTCTAGAAGGGGGGAGGCGATTGGAGCAGGGGTAGAGGCCTCCCCAGGGGCTCCTCGCTGACCCCAGGACGTCTGCCCCTCAGGCCGCCCTGCAGCACGGCGTGATCGCTGGCCGCCGGGGCTTCGGGAGCATCTTCGTGGTCGCCAGCGGGAACGGGGGCCAGCATGGCGACAACTGCAACTACGACGGCTACGCCAACTCCGTCTACACCGTCACCATAGGTGAGGGGGAGCGGGCGGGCACGTCCGGGGGCGCGGGTGTGGGCCTCGCAGTGGGGACTGTGCGTGTGGGCGTGTGGAGGACTCACTGGTGAAGAGACTGCATTTTGGTGCATGTGTGTGACTCGGTGGTAAGGAGGCTGTTTTGGGGAGTGTGTGTTTGGGGCACCCTGGCTCCCGTGTGTCTGTCTTCTCCTCAGGCCCCCGTAGTCAGGAGGGGCCAGCCCTGCTCTCACAGGGTCTCAGGCCGTCCTTCTAGGCCCCGTACTCCGGGAAACTTCCAGCCCATCGTCTGGCTAGGCCTCTGCTCCGGCCTCTCTTCCCGTGAGCCACTTGC